>ML101464.1:0-39404 GCA_003697995.1 Taxidea taxus jeffersonii | reverse complement strand
ACAAACATTTTCTGCTGATGTGCCTACAAACATTTTCTGCTGATGTGGCGGAACCCACACCATGGAAGTGTGAGAGACAAAGTTACACAGTGGCCTAGGCACTAACCCCAGTGCTAAGGAATATTCAAAAATGTACCTATAACTGAGATATGTTCTCAGCCCCCTGCGCACGCTGGAAATAAGACACAGGTATTTACGACAATCCCTCACACAAAACTCCACAAAGTGAAAATGAATGTCTCTCCACCAGTCACCACCTGTCAGATCAAATCTCGAGAAGGAGGGAGAGGGAAGATACCAAGTTCTGCTGGAAGTGAATGACCTCTGAGATGATCAGTGAAGCCAAGCACCCTCCAGAGAGCTGGCTGTCTGACCGGGAAGGAGGGGTTGCTCAGAGAGGGAAAGGCTCATGGCCACAAACAGCACCCCATAGATGGTGAGACACTCACCGCCCCTTATGGGCACCCATGGCAGAAGTGGGGGCTGAGACGAAGGATGAAGGTTTGCAGAAAACAGAACCACGGGACCTTGGGCAGAAGGGCTGGAGCTACGTCCCTCCTTCTTTCAGGTCTAGCTCTGTCCCCCTGAAGATGGGAAATCACATTCCAGGTATGTCTGAATTCCTTATAGACCTGTTGGCTCTGACCTCAACTACCTTCCTTATGGTGGCATTTCCAAGCTTCTACCACTAACTTTATGACCTTTGCCCCATTTTTGTCCCCCTGTCCTATGCACCCTTTGAGCAGATAAAAAATTATATTTTCCCTAAGAAATCACAGGGATTACAAGTATGCGTCTTCGACATCCTCTTTTCCAGTCCAAACTCGGCTTTTCCTCTCCCTGTTCCTGAGGCTCTCGACCACCTCCCCTCCCACATGGGCTGGTGTCTTGCTCCAAACACCCATATTCTTCAGCAAATTACCTCCTTCCTTTAGGATCCCAAATTCCTGACAAAGAAAACCCCAATCAATGACTCCCAGGGGCTCGCCTCCAAGGGGACAGCTGCTGCCTCAGCTTCCCCTTCCCCAAAGACCAGTCCTACGAGGTGGGAACTGAAGAGAGTTTCGCTCGGTCACCCCCTGCCTAGAAGGGACACACCAACAGGGAACTGTGCCTGTGTTATCGGCCAGACAGTGGCTCTGTGTTAAACCCAATTACAGTCACTTGACATCAATGATTAAAAAAAAAAAAAAAAAAAGGCACGCCTTCCAGATAAATGGCACGGAAGGCATGCAAACAGGTGCCTGAGACCTCAGAACTTTCCATTTCCATTTCCTCAGAGTTAGGCTGGCTACATCTGTGGCTTTCTATTTGTGGCAGCCAGAGACTCTACTCCTGTGGGACAACCCCATGGTTTGGTGAAGCCTGCCCGTTCCCAGGTTGAAGACACAAGACTTACAGTGAGTGTACCACCGCCTTCCTGTGCAGCTGGTCCTTGGGGGTGATGCCCAGTCAAGGACACCTCTAGAAATTGATTTCCACTTTTTCCAATGCCCCCTCACTCTTCAACTCCCTGAAGTTTGGCTTCTGGCCCCTCTCCCACACTTCACTGTCTTAGCAAATGTCCCCAGTGATTCCCCTGCCCACCCCCGACCCTCACCCATCACACCAAAGGCTTCTCTCAAGCAGGTTTCAGTCGGACTCACTCTCCTCCCTTGGGTTCCATGATGCCTTCCTTCCTGATTCTCCTCTTGCTTGACTGACCGCTTGGTTTCTTTCTCTTTCTCACCGAGACCTGCTCCTCTGACCTCTCACTGCTGCTGTTCTCCTGGGCCTTTGCAATTACCACCACACGGGTTTCTCCCAGGCCCTCAACCCTCCCAGGCTCAGCACGGGCAGCGCTTTTATGTACTGAGCATCTCTATAAGCTTCTACGTAAAGGATGGAGTCCTGGACTGAAACTGACAAAAATAGAAGAAAAGACAACCAGGGCTGCCACCGACAGGGAAGCAGAGGCTTTGAAGCAGGACTTTGCTCTCAATACCTTTTCTTCCCTGCCCCCCCCCCATCCCAATTCAAGGAATCACCCAGAGCCCTGGCCTTGGGCGCTCAGTACATGGTTTCCTATTCCGTGTGGTGCTCCCCATTCTTCTGTCTCTAGCACCCGCTGCCTGCTTTCCAGACTGCCGCCCAACCACCCTGGTCTCTCCACAGCAGGACCGACCTATTTAATCAATCTCCAGCTGGCCTCCGGGGTTTTGTCCTTCTGGAACCCAGAACTCACTATGTCACTCCTTGCTTTAAAATCTCTATTTCTCCCTCCAAGTGTCTGCAGCAGTGGTTTTCAAACAGTCCTCGGAGGGGGCAGAGGAAAGAGCAGTTTCTTTATGTAAAATCTTCTGTTGCCCAATATAGAAAACATTTGGTTGAGGCAAGTGAGGGAACGCTGTGGCTCTCAGCGTGCCTTCCTCTGCCACCTCCTGGCAGGCACCTCTAAGGGGGCTCCCGAGACCCCAAGAAGGGCAGCTTGCAAACACTGGGGCTACAGAGTCAAGGCCAAGCTCCGTTCTCCAGCACATGGGGCCTCAGGCCTCCTCTCGTCACTCATTTCCAGGCCTCAAACTCTACACATGCCGGACTCCTGTCTGCTGGCCAAACATGGGACACATTTTTGTGCCCTTCATCTTGCCCCTCTGGTGTCTCCTCAAGCTTCAAACTCAGCTCCACTTGCCCAATTTGCTGGTTTTCCTGGATTTGCCTTCACTCTCCTGTCCATGGAAAACTTCAGGTTGCAAGGATACTGCCTAGTCACTGTGTCCCAGAGCACCATCCACACAGCATCACAGACCTCAGGACACCCCACTGAGCCACCGGTCTTCACAGCTGCCCCTTCCCTGAGGGCAAGCCCAAGAGCTGTTCATCTTTGAATCCCCAGTGGCTCTCGCCGGACCTTCACCACAGCAGAGACTCACTGAATGTTTACCGAAAGGAACTAAGGGAAGGGCCGAGATGGAGCTGCAACCATTGAACCTGAAAAGCTCAGGGGCACCAAGTAAACAACTTTTTTTTGCATCTAGTTTTCTCTTGGCTGGCTTAGCCTGAATACATTTCATGGGCAAATTCAAAAGTCCTAATCCCAAATTGGTAAGATTAAAATAAAGAAGATTAACTGATGCCACCTAATTTGAAAGAATTAAGATTCAAAATTTGGTCCAGACTTCTGAAGCTGATCTTAAAGCCAACCAGAAAGGGAAAGGATAAATACGAAATAAAGTGCCTTCCCCAGATGTCTCAGTACTGGAAGATCCAAAAGCTGCTAATGGCTCTGGGCCCAACAGAGCAGATAAAGCGCTCTCTTTCCCAGAGCCAATCCTTCTCATGAAAGCCCATCTGCTGGCCAGAGAATCCCTTCTGCCCTATTACCGGTAGAGCTGTGCTGGACAACATAGACAGAAGAATCACCTGGGATGTGTACTGGAAATCCAGCCTCCCAGGCCCCCCAGCCCCACCCAGCAGCCTGATTCAGGAATCTGTACCATTGGGTAGGTTGGAAGCACTGCTCTAGACGGACACAAGAACAAGTGGCAGAAGGCCAAGACCACTGATTATGTGTAGCAAACCGGACAGCGAGGTCAAGGTCAGGTCCTGAAGATGACACCCTAAACAAACCATAGCTCATCTCCCATAAACCACACCTCCAACTGCAGCTCCTCCCTGGAGATGAGGAACAACACAGGAAGGTTCTCAGCCTGCTTACTGCACCTCGACAATGGCACGACGACCAAAGTCAGGGTGCTGAAAGTCTCGTGGAGGGCCTGCCGCTGCCCAGCCAAGGCAGCCCGTGACAGACATTAGCTCTGATCTGGAGCATGGCTGGACTCGGGGGCCCGAGGCAGTTGGAGAGTGTGGGGAGTCAGGGAGGATCTCTGCTCATGGTGTCATCATCTTCTCGCCCCAGCTATAAACATGTCAACTAAGCCTCCTCAGGGAGCCCCCTTTCCAGGTCTTTTACCAGTGAAAGCCCTTATGGGAGAATCTGATACTTGCCAGGCTGACCTCGATGCCCTGCCCTGGGACTTCTCCCAGGGCCCCACCATAAAGCCACTGCCCTCGCCATCTGCCCCACCACCGACTTACTTTGTAGAACTTCTGAGGGACCCTGCAGTAACACGTGATAAAGCATTCTGGAAATTATAAACCACCACCAAGGACATAGTATTAATACAGTAATAATAATTTAAGCCAAAATTTCCCTAGATCATAATTTCAGACCTCTGATGGAAGGCTCATAATCTCAAATGTCTTCTAGAAATGAAAAAGGACTGGTTGCCAAAACAGGTAATGTCATCAGGGGTGGGGGGCAGCCCTGGGAACCCAGTTCATCAGATAAAACAGTTTGTGTGAAATCTTCCAATTTTTAAAAATGAACTGTAATTCAAGAAAAAGTATCAAATATTCCATGGGTCCAAGAAATCCTGTCTGTAAGCCGGATTCGGACTGGCTGGCTCCTCTCCAAGAGTCACTAGAAGGTCAGATTTTAGGCAGGCCCCTCTATGTTCCCAGTACTTTCGGAGGTCACCAGAGAAGGAGTCTGCCCCTTCTCCCAGTGTCAGACGACCCTCCCCACCAGGTAGAGAGCAAGGAAAAGAGAGAGACTGACCTGTGGGCTGGACGTTAACTACAGTCCCCTCGGACCGCTTTCGGGTCATGGCGTACCACGAGCCGTCCGGGTCCTGGATCCACTCGGCAGCCTCACAGTAGAACTCGCCCTGGTCGGAGGGCTGTAGGTGGAAGACGGTGAGGCGGAACGTGGTGCTCCCCAGCTTGTCCAGCCGCACCTCCCCCAGGCTCTGCCTCTGGGCATACTCGCTGCTGGAGTGCAGCACGAAATCTCGGCTCAGAGCAATGACCTCCACGGGCTTCTCACCCCCTCGCTGCCGGAGCCAGGCCACTGACAGGTGGCTGTGCTGAAGTGTCTCCGTGGTCACCTCACATGTGAGCTCCAAGGGGTCCTGTTCCACTTTATGCAGAGTCTGGGGCACGGCCGTGGTCTGCAGGGTGTCAGGAATCACTGCAACACAGAAATGTCCCGGGCGCACGGTCCCAAAGCTGCAGAACCTCACCCTTGACGGGGGGGCCAGCCACTGACCCCGCATGGCCTTCAGCAGTCACCGGGAGGCCCCGGGCGACCCCGGATGGCACAGAAACAGAAGGAGTTCCCTGCGTGGATTTGGACTGCAATTTTTTGGCACTTAACGCTTACCTGGTTGGTATTTTAATAACACTTGGCTAACACAGGCGGGATGTACTTTGTTTCTCATAGTAAATGAACTCCCTAAAAATACCGTGTCAACAAGAATTCTCTTTTAGGCCAAATGAGATTTTGTTGTTCCTTCTGGTACTGCTTCAAGATACTTTCACTTGGCTTCTGACCGATCCTCAAAAGGAAATAGTTCCTAGAAGTTGCATTTTTACATGTCTGTGCACCTTGCTGACTTCCTCCCCTCTTGCCGCCCCACCCCCACGCTTCCCCCACTCACTTCAGCAATGCAATGCTCTAGCAAGGCTACGTTCTAAAAAAAAAAAAAAGGAAATCTTTGGCAGAGGAAAGCAACAACCTTGATCATCAGGTAGGTGGAATTTTCCTGTAATTCATGTGTCAGAGGGGTCCATGCTAGAGGGAAGCCTCAGTTCTGGCAAGTGAGGGCATGGCCCCGTGGTCCCTTGGTCAAAACTGTACTCTGGGGGCACCTGGGTGGCTCAGTGGGTTAAGCCTCTGCCTTTGGCTCAGGTCATGATCTCAGGGTCCTGGGATCAAGCCTCGAATCAGGCTCTCTGCTCAGTGGGGAGCCTGCTTCCCGCCGCCCCCCTGCCACCTGCCTCTCTGTCTACTTGTGATCTCTCTCTCTCTGTCAAATAAGTAAGTAAAATCTAAAAAACATAACCAACAAACAAAAAAAATGTACTCTGGAGATTCACCACCCCCCTTCTTGGCCTGGGTCACCCCAGTCACAACCAGTGTGTGTTTTCTTACTGCGCTCATCTCAGGTCTGGGTCTCACAGGCCTCCCAACAAGATGCAGACCGACAGAAAGGAAAAGCAAGTTTGGTGTGGGGTGGGCAGGGGGGAATTCAGTGTGGACAGCACTGGGCTGCAATGTTCACCCACGTGGAGGGTCAGCAATAATAAAGCTATTCTGTTCTTCTGCTCAAGACATAATTTCCAAGCAGAACTGTGATAATAAAAACTGGAGATTAAGACTTGGGCGGAAAAACAGACCAGCGTTGATATCGTTGACGCTTCCAAATCAGCAGGCCTGGTGGCCCACGGCCGTCCACACTGCAATCTGTCCCCTCCCACCAGCTCCCTCCAACATTCAGGGAGTACCAGGGCCAAGGGAGACAGCTGGTGCACAGTCCCTTGCTCGTGCAGCCAGAGGACCTAGGGAGGGGCTCCGGGTATGAGCAAGGACCTGCAGGTGCACTCGCCTCCTGATTCAGCAGCGCCCTGCAGGTCTGAGAGCTCCTCTGTCACCCAGCAGTTTCACTCTCTGCTAGCTGATGTCGTACGCTCCACCTCCTTCACTTCTTCAGACAAGTCATCAACCACAGGTGTCCTTGCCTTGGATTTTCGTATTCCCTTTCGCCAGCTACAGGGTCAGTTAACCTTCTCTGAATTCTTAGCATTAGCCCCAGCCTTCTATTTACAAGGGATTTACAAGGGAACCCACAACCTTTGTTCACTAGTGCTACTGGTTAACCACTAAGATATCCAGGGAGCTCTGGGTTTTTGTTGTTTAGTCAAATAAAGTTGCACTAAGAAAGAAGGGACTTGGTAATCTGGACTCAGTATTTATTTTCTCCCCTCCCCCACAACCCATATGGTGAATCCTAATCCTTCCTCCCCCCACCCCCAGTGGTGTTTGGAGGTGAGGCCTCTGGGAGGTGATGGGGTCATGGAGGGGGAGCCCTTGGAAAGGGACCTCAGTGAGCTCTCTCATTCCCGTTCTGCCATGGGAGAACACAACGAGAAATCAAAGGTTGGCAACCCAGAAGAGAGCCCTCATCAGAACCAACCATGCCTGCCACCTTGACCTTGTACTTCCAGCCTCCAGAGCTCTGAGAAATCAACGCTTGTGGTGTCAGCCACCCGGGCTGTGGCATTTGGGTATAGTAGCCCAAGCAGACTCACTGGGGTGGGACGCCAGCCACGGGAAATGTCATCTCCTTACCCACGAGGTTCATTTTGGCACTGTAACTCCCGAAGTACTGGTTGTCCGTGCTGGGTGTGTGGCACTCATATTCCCCGGCATCCCGGGCCTGCAGGTCGGTGATATGCAGCAAGGCTGAGTTCCCCTGGACCCTCTCCACGTAGATCTTCCCCCCGCGGACTCGCTGGGTGTAGATGGCATAAGGGAAGGAAGAGTCTACGGTGCTGACGATTTGGACCTCCCGCTCCGGGGCGGATGGCAGGTAAATAGACCACTGGAAATTCTGCTCCGAAGGCCCCTGGTAGCCGCTCACGTTGCACCAGATGGTGATGTGGGAGCTCTCCGTGCGGTACAGGGGTCCTTCCTGGACAGCGACATGTCGCTGTGCCGGCACTACACCTGTGGGGGACACACGGACAGACTCACTTACTTCTCAGACCAAAACGCAGAGTAGGCAGCAATCTCCAAAAGCGTTTGTGATTTGTATGACATGATCATATAAATAGCTTCCTGGCCCTCTCTGAGGTGCTCTGTGATTTATAAATATTAATTAAAACACTGCGCTAAAGCTCTGCTCTGTTCTGAATTTGCATATATGGAGATCTGACCAAGCAAAGCCACAGTTGGTTACTGATTCAACGGCTGAACCCTTGAGAATTTCTTTTAGTCCCTCTGTTTGTCATTTGTGTAGCGGTTTTATATCTACTTATTAATGCTGTTTATAAAGTTTTTAATGAAATGAGCAGAAAACGTTGACTCCTCGACACCCATTCCCATGAAAACAAATAAAAGCAACCGTCCTGCAGTCTGGGCCTGTAGGTTGAAGGGAGTCCTGCGACCCTCACTTTGGTGCTGCGCTCTTTGTTTTTAGATGTAGCTCTTCCCAGGACAGGAGGTGGAGGAGCCGTTCCTCACCTCCTGGAGCTCCTGTGGGCGACTGCAGCTTGAAGCTGAGTGCACATGAATGTGGGAGGACGACCCCGATGCCCACACACTGGCCATGGTGGGAGGGGAGCTGCCAGTCTGGCTGTCTATGCTGCTCTGGGGTCCCCCTGACTGCCTTCTCCGCGTTCTTCTCAACTACGCTCTCAGGAGCGAGGAAACTAGACTCAGGAGCAAGGAAAATGGTGAGTTTCATTTCTCATTCCATGCTAGCCTGAGGCTGCTACTGCCTGAGCCTCAGGGCAGGGAGGAGAAGGTACCCCCCCACATCTCACCACCGCACCCCCCCCACCCCCAGGCCGCATGGCCTTCCTTCCCCGCAGCAGCTGGGTAGAGCAGTGAGGCACAAGGGGCAGGTGAGTTCCAGCCCCTGTTCTGCCAGTAACTAGGACTGGCTGTGTCATCTTGGACAGGCTCCTTTTCCTTTCTGGACCTTGATCTCTTCATCTATAAAACAATTTCTAAGAAGGCTTGGGAGTGGACCAGCGCATACATCAGGGATGGCTTTGTCACTTATTAGCTGTGACCTTGGCTTAGTTACTTAAAACCTCAGGGCCTCAGTTTTCTCATCTGTAAGACAGGGACAATAACGTGGGCCTCACAGAGTTACCAGACTCAGTAAGATAATACCCGGAAGGGCACCTGGGTGGCTCAGTGGGTTAAAGCCTCTGCCTTCTGCTTGGGTCACGATCCCGGGGTCCTGGGATAGAGCCCCACATCGGGCTCTCTGCTCAGCAGGGAACCTGCTTCCCCCTCTCACCTGCCTCTCTGCCTATTTGTGATCTCAGTCAAATAAATAAGTAAAAATCTTTAAAACAAACAAACAAAAGCACCTGTAAAGTGCAGGGCTGCTAGCTAAAAACCCCTCCTGGCTGGAACATTCTGCAGCGCTGGATCCATGGGCTTGGCTAGACATCCCCAAGGACAACCCAAGGGCCTCTTGACAATGACAGCGTCTCTGGCCCACCCACCTCCATCCACAGCAGTAGCCCACTTCCACGGTCCATGACAGCTTCCCCTCTCCCTCTCTGAAAAGGAATTGCAGCTGCCCAGATGTGAACCAATCTGATGGGGATCCAGCTGGTGAGTAGCCCAGACAGCTTGAGGACACGGGGACACAGCTTGAAGGCCAGTCCGGGGCTGCACTTGGGAGGGGGCATGGCAGGCACCTCCGAGCAAGCTGGCCTCAGCTACAGGATGACAGACTTTACCACAGACCCTACAAGGGAAGATGAGGGGCTTCCGACCTGTAATTCACAGATACCCTTTCCTCCCAATCCAAGTCTTACCCAGAACCTCATCTTGGCTTCCTGCGCAGAAACTGGGAACTGAACAAATGAAGGGGGGAACCAAATCAACGGATCAAAGTGGTCTGTGAATGTCACTGATCCATCCTGGTTGACAGCCCTCATTACTACACTGAGAGCCACGGAGGAGACAGCTCATTAGTTATTTTCGGTCTGTGAAAATTGTGGTGTGTAACATTTTGACTATGTGTACTCTGTCTATGACAACTTAAAATATCTGTATGGTGATATTCTGAATCAAATGTTTGCACTCCTCCAGAAACACAGAACTCTGAAAACAATCTAACTGCACTCAGAACATTCAGGTCTCTTTGTATCTCAGGGCTTAAACCAAAGCCACAGCCGCTCACCAGGAAGGCCACTAGAGGCAGGTGAGAGGGAGCCACCTTCTCCTTCTCGCTGCAGCCACTCTGGAATCACCCAGGGACCTTTCTGACACAGCAGGGCCTGGACCCCAGCTAGTGTAACTGGTCCGGGGTACAGCCCGCCAGTAGCAATTCTAAAAATCCAAACACATGGCATGGTCAACAACTGCGGCTTCCACAGGTCTCTACGTGCTGGCAACCAGGTGTCCAGATTTTGGAGGCCATGTCCTCCCTTAAACCTCCTCCCTTCTGCAAAGACTCTCCCTGAATCTGGGTCAAGAGAGCGTCACTCTTCTCTAGTGAATGGGGCAGCGGAGGCCCAACTGACCATGCTGGCTCTCCTCACTCGAAGCAACCCAGAGCTTAGCCTGCCCATGTTCTCCTCACAGACCTTACCACAGCGCTCAACCATCGGATCACACACGTCACCCCCTGGAAAGTTAACAGCATGAAGCGCTCTTGATGAGCTGGGACATCGGGGTCAAACTAACTTGTCCAAGCCCAAAGCAGGTTGTAAGCAGCCTTGTCGAACAAATAAATAAACAAACACTGGGCTGGACTTAAACCACACACATTCGGCTGCACTTGTTCATTTGAGATCTCCTTCATTTCCTTCCCGTCCTACAAAGGGCCTCTGGCCCCTGAAAATAACACTGTTCTTAAAGAGTGGACCCTAACACAGAAATAGAAATTACCTTTTCCTTCTCAGTTTAATTCCCTTTCTGCACCCCATCCTCCACCCTATTCCTGGCACTGCCCCCTCATTTTCCAAGACAGTGCTGTGTCTTCAAAGAGACCCAGGTCCCCTACCTGGCCAAGGCATGCGCTGGCCTCGTGGCCCCTTCCATCTTCCCTCTCAGCCTACAACAGGAGACTCCTCCCTGGCAGGGATTACTTTTTTTTAGTGTTATTGCTTTTTTTCACTTTAGACATTCTTTATATGTTTTGAATTACTTTGCAACAAGCAAATGCCACTTCTGTAATTTAAAAAGAAAAGAACAAATATACACAGGGTCATATGTAGCCATCTAAAAAGGACAGGACACAAAAGGCAGAAAAAGAGTGGAAGACCAAAATAAGAGCAAGGAGCAAGGGCTACAAATACAAGAGAGTAATGCATGTGGTAGATACTAATCCAACTATATCAGAAATCACTCTGAACGTCAATTAATGGTCTAAACGTGCCAATTAAAAGACAGAGATTGTGAGAGGGGATCAAAACACACGAGCCAATACGTAATATCTTATATGTCTGGTAGATATTATTATCTATAAGAAGTCCACTCTAAATATAAAGGCGCATATAGATTATAGGTAAACGGATGGAGAAAAATACACCATGTAACCACTAATCAAAAGAAGCAGGGAGGCCCAAGGGTAGCTCAGTAGGTTGAGCCTCTGGCTTCGGCTCAGGTCATGATCTCAGGGTCCTGGGATTGAGCCCCATGTCAGGCTCTCTGCTCAGCGGGGAGCCTGCTTTCCCCCCTCTCTTTGCCTGCCTCTCTGCCTACTTGTGATCTCTCTCTTTCTGTCAAATAAACAAATAAAATCTTAAAAAAAAAAAAGCAGGAGTAGTTCTATTAATCTCAGTAGAGCAGATTTCAAAGTAAAGAAAGTTATCACAGATGACGAAGGACATTACATAATTCTCCACAAAGACATAACAATTCTTAACGTGTACGCACATGACAACAGAGCATCATACTGGATGAGGCAAAAACTGATAAAACTATAAGGAGAAATGGATGAATACACTAGCAGAGCTGGCAACTTCAGTACCCCTCTCTCAGAAATGGACTGCTCCATCAAGCAGAAAATCAGTAAGGATATAGCTGAAATTCAACAACACCATCAATCAACTGAACGTAACAGACATCTGTTGACCACTTCATCCAACAGCAGCAGAGTACTCATTCTTCTCAAGCTTGCATGGAACAGTCTCCAAAACAGACCACATTCTGGGCCATAACACACACCTTAGCAAATTCTGCACTAGCAAATGCAGAAGACTAGAAATCGCAGTGTCTGCTCGCAGACCACAGTGGAATTGTGTAACAGAAAAATAACTGGAAAATCCCCAAACATGTGGATGTTAAATAACACACTTCTAAAGAACACCTGGATCACAGAAGAAACCTCAATAGATATTTAAAAATATTTTGAATTCAATGAAAATGAAAGCACAACTTACCAAAATGTGTGATATGCAGACAAAACAGAGCTTAGAGGGAAATTGGTATCGCTGAATGGTTATATTAGAAAAGAAGAAAGACCTCAAATCAGTAATCTAGGTTTCCACCTTAGGAAAATAGAAAAGGAAAAGCAAATTAAGTCCAAAGTAAGCAGAAGACAGAAATCAATGGAATTGAAAATAGGAAATCAAGAGAGAAAATCAACAAAGTCAAAAGCTCTTCTTTGAACAGATCAATAAAATCAATAAGCCCCTGGCCAGGATAACTAAGAAAAAAGAGAAAGGACACAAATTATCTAATATCAAAAATGAAAGAGAAGACATCACCACAGGGCCCATGAAAATTAAAAGGATAATTAAGGAATCCTATGAATAAGTCTGTGCCTACAAATTTGATAACCTCATGCAATGGATCAATTCCTTGAAAGACAGAATCTGTGAAAACCCACACAAGAAACAGATTTCAATAGACCTGTAGTCCCATCAATTGATTCAGTAATTAATAACCTTCCAAAGCAGAAAGCACCAGGTCTAGATGAGTAAATTCTATTGAACATTTATGGAAAAAAGTATGCCAGCTCTCTACGATCTCTTTCAGAAAAATAGAAGCAGACAGAACACTTCTTATCTCATTCTATAAGGCCAGCATTATCCTAACACTCAAACTAGACAAAGACATTGTAAGAAAAATACAGACCAATGTCTCTCATGAGCATAGATGCAAAAATCTTCAACAAAGTATTAGCAAATCAAACCCAACAATTTACAGAAAGAATTATATACCAAGACTATATAGGATTTATCCCAGGTATGCAAGGCTGGTTCCATATTTAAAAATCAATTAATGTAATCTATCACAACAATAGGCTAAAAAAGAAAATTCACATGATCATATCAAGAGAAGCAGGAAAAGCATCTCACAAAATCCAACAACTATTCATCATAGAAAATTTCAGCAAAGTAGGAACACAGGGGATTTTTCCAACTTGATACAGAATATCTACAAAAAACCTATAGCTAACATCAGACTTAATGGTGAGAAACTCAAAGGCTTCCCACTAAGATCAGGTACAATGCAAGGATATTCCTTTTTACTATTCCTTTTCAATATCATACTTGAAAGTCCTTGCTAATGCGATAAGGCAAGAAAAGGAAATAAAAAGTATACAGACTGGGAAGGAAGATATAAAACTGTCTTTGTTCACAGATGACATGATTGTCTATATAAAAAACCTAAAGGGATTGACTGAAAAAAAAAACAAAAACAAACAAACAAGCCCTGGAACAAAAGGAACTTGAAATTTTGAAAACACAATACTATTTACATTAGTACTCCCCAAAATGGAATAGTAGAAATGTAGCAAAATATACAGAAGATATATATGAGGAAAGGTACAAAACTCCAATGAACAAAATCAAAAAACAAATGGAGAAAAATTCAATGTTCTTGCATAAAAGGACTCAATATCGTCAAGATAACAGTTCTTGCCAGCTTTATAGATTGAATGCAATTCCAATCAAAATCACAGTAAGTTATTTGTGTATGTCAACAAACTGATTCTAAAGTTTATCAGAGTGGCAAAAGACCCAGAATAGCCAACACTATATTGAAAGAGGAGAACAAATTTGAAGGGCTAAAGCTACCCAACTTTAACACTTATCATAAAGTAATGAAAACAGCATGGTATTGGAGAAAGAAAGGGCAAATAGATCAATGGAACGAAATGGAGACCCCAGATACAGACCCTCATAAATACTTAACTGATCTTTGACAAATGGGCAAAGGCAATCCAATGGAGCAGAGACAGTCTCTTCAACAAATAATGCTCACATAACTGTACAAACACATGCAAACAAATAAGCAAAAAACTCAAATCTAGACACAGACCCTTTTCCCTTCACAAAAACTAACTCAGAATGGACCTAAATGTAACATGCGAAACTATAAAACTCCTAGAAGATGACCTAAGAGGAAACCTAGGTGAGATTGGGTACGGTGATGTCCTTTCACATACAAACATTAACGGCATGATCCATGAAAGAAATAATAGATAAGTTAAGTGTTCTTAAAATTAAACTCCTGCTCTGTGAAAAACAAAATCAAGAGAATTAGAAGACAAGTCACTGACTGGGAGAAAATATTTGCAAAAGACACATCTGGTAGAGGACTGATAACCAAAATATACAATTAACTTTCAAAACTCAAAAATAAGAAAAAAAAAGATTAAACAATGGGCCAAAGACCTTAAGAGACACCTCACCAAAGAAAATAGCAGATGGCAAGTACGCATATGAAAGGGGGCTCCACATCTTGTCACCAGGAAAACAGAAATGAAAACAAAAAGATACCACTCCATACTTGTAAGAGCCACCCAAATCTGGAACACTAACACCACCAAACGCTGGGGAGGACTTAGAGCAAGAACACTCATTCATTGCTAATGGGGATGCAAAACAGAATAGCCACTCTGAAAGACAGTCTGGGGGTTTCTGACAAAACTAAGCACACTCTTACCATATGATCCAGCAACTATACTCCCTGGTATTATCCAAAGGTGTTGAAAACATTTTGTTGCTACAAAAATCAGTATATACGTGTTGATATCAGCTTTATTCATAACTGTCAAAAGTTGGAAAAACACAAGATGGTCTTCAGTAGAGATCAACAAACGTGGTACATACAGACCACAGAAGAGAATTCAGCACTAAAAAGAAATGAGCTTTCAGAATAAATAAATAAATAAATAAATAAATAAATAAATAAAAAGAAATGAGCTTTCAAAATAAATAATAAAAAGAAATGAGCTTTCAAACCATGAAAAGGCCATGAAAGAACTTTACATACTAATAAGTGAAAGAAGCCAATCAAAAAAGGCTATACATTGTATGCTTCCAACTATGTGACATTCCACAAGGGGCCAAAGTATGGAGACACTAGAAAGAAAAGTGGTTGCAGGGGGTGGGGAGATAAACAGGCAGAGCATAGACGATTTTTAGGGCAGTGAAAATACTCTGTATGATACTGTAATGATGAACACGTTTTATTACACATTTATCCAAACCCGCAGAATGTACCATGGAGGAAGGGTGAACGCTAGGGTAAACAATGGGCCTCAGGTGACTCTGCTGTGCCAATGCAGGTTCATCCTGGGTAACCAACGTGCAGCTCTGATGAGTGACGTGGGTGATACGTGAGGCTACTTATGAATGGAGAAAGGGGTGTATAAAAAATTTCTGTATCTTCCCCTCGATTTTGTTGTAAATCTAAAAAAAAAAGAGAAAATACTAGGTAATACGATGGCAAGTGGTTTTTATTTTCTTTTTTGTATTTTACTCCTCCCCATGCTTGTTTCTCTGCAAAGAGTATATACTAGTTGCATAAGTAGGAAAAAAATTTAACCAAAAACAAAAGTAAGGTACGACTGCTGTATAAAACTTCTTCTGTATATGGTAGAACAAAAAAAATACGTATTTGGTTTTTGTCCCTGGTTCCTGGCCCAGAGTTCCTAAAACCCTTGGAATTTCCCAAGTGATAGCAATGTCTTTTTGTCATTCATAAAGAGCCCCTCTGGCCCCAAAGGAGTGATGCTAATGATTTAAGGCAGGCCCTTGACAGTTTTAAGAGAGGAGCTGGCCCAGCTTAGAGGGCTGAAACTTTTTACCCCACCCCACATACTCCAGGGGAGAGACAGGGGCAAGAGATTGAGTTCAACCACCAATGGCCAATGATTCAATGAACTATGCTAGTGTAATAAAAACCCATATAAACCCCCTAAATGACAGGGTTAGGAAACCCCTGGAGTCAATGTGCAAGGAGGGTGGTGTGCCTGGAGAGGACAGGGAAGTTACCCTCCACACCTTGCCCTCTGCCCTGACTGGAAATGCAGAATGCTGGAGTATGACTTCCAAGGCTAAGCCGAAAAAAGACACCAGGGTTTCTGGCTTGCTCTCTGGGACCACAGACACCATGTCAGGAGGACATCAAAGCAGCCCTCAGGGCAGGTCTACCTGAGGGTCTCCCCATCAAGGACCAGCATGTAACTGGGCCATGCTGGGAGCGGGTCCTTCAGGCCAGCCAAGATGACTGCCCTCCGCCGGAGTCACGGCATCATAGCCACCAGAGGTAGGGGCTCCTGGATTCCTGATGTGCAGGAACTATATAAGAAATTGTTTATTGTTATCTCTGTGTGTTTTCTGACTTTTTGTATCATTTTAAGAATTTTGACCACTGCAGTAATTCCTGCTTTCATGGAGCGCACACAGCTTCTCCAATCAAAATCCTTTTTTAAGATTACACTTTTTTTGGGGGGGGCAACAATTTTAGGTTTATAGTAAAACTGAGAAGAATTTACTGTTGATTTCAGCCTGAAGTGTGGGGGTAATTTGTTTTGCACCAATATATGACCAGTATTGACACCTGTGAGTCCTAAGATTTAATGAAAAACTGTGTTCACTGTCTGTGGATATGTTTTCTAGAAAAGGGGTCCATCGATTTTAAAAGATTTGGAAAGCAACTCAAGGCCCAGGAAAAGAATTCAGAATATTGCTTTAGACAGCCCACGATCATTAGGACAGGCCATGTCCTTTCAGATTTACTTGTGACCATCTCCAGTCACGGAAACAAACACAGGGAATCTATCACTTCACTAGTTTTTCAAGATCATGCATGTCCAATGACGCTCTTTTTCCTTTGTTCCCAGATGAAACTGGCTAGGGGTGGTATGATTCAGGAGTTACTGAGCAGGAGGGGTCACTGTGCCTGTGAAAACTAGCTTCTCGTGCATTTTTTAGAATGCGCCTGGGCTCAGGGAACCCACGTCTCTAGGCAAAGGGTCCAACTGCTATGTTCAAGATGCATGACCGAGCATGTCGAAGTGTCAAAGGATCTAGCTCACCACTCCACGTCTGCTCTTCCAGTTGTGGCCTCTCCAGTTATGAAAGCTCCCTCCACACCCAGCTGGTAGAAATTCTACACGCAACCCCGCCATGCTGGCCTATCTCTTTATCCATACGATGGGAACAGTGTAATGCACTGTATCTCGATCTCACAGGTAACCCCAGAGATCAGATAGTATTGTGAAAGCCACCCAACAAGCATTTCAAGATTTCATTTTCTTTCGTCCCCTAGGAGATCATCTAAAACCAGGGGGAAAGAAATCTTTGTAAGTACAAGAGCATAAAAAAGAACATTGACATTTAACTTTTGGCTAAAAATGCAAAACTGCATAGGTAGTAAAATTATGTTTGTTTTTTTTTTAAATACTATACCTAGAAAAATGACCCCAGAAAACAATGATCCTGGGCTAAATCTCTGAGTGGTGAGAATGCCAGTGACTCTCCCCTTCTCTTTTCTTTTTATTCTCCCATTATGTTAAATTGGCAAGTCTGTGTTGCTTTACAATGAAGATAAAGGATGGGAACGATTGGCACTTTAGGGGGCCAGACACTACCCTCACTGCTCGGTGTCCATCATCTCATTTAATCCTCACACAATGAAGGTTAGTTGATGTCATTAGAGCCACGCTGACCAACGAGGAGCTGTTCTTCAGGGTTAAGCCATTTTCTCCAGGACAAAGAATGTGACTAATACTTTTCTTAGTCTGTGGTGTATGCGGAACATGGGAACATGAGCGCTAAGTGAGGATAAACCACAGACTGGCTTTTCTTACCAACCATGTCCTGACAACTATCGTGGGGAATCTCTAGGGCCTCAAGTTTATAATGCCAAACAGACCCTCTGCGAGGTGGAGACTGGGCCCAAGAGAAGCTTCCCAGAATGTAAGTTCCTGAGAGAGAGCAGTCAGGGAGGCGACTTCGGTGACAAGGTCTGGGGGCCCCCACTTGTTAGCCTTCAGCCAAGGGAGGACAACAGTAGTATCAGCGCAAAGGATCTCCGTGTGATCCCCTTCTGGACCAGGGGATGGACAGACAGACAAACACAGAGGTTGGCCCTTGAGACGACAGCCAGCACCTACTGGACCACGATCGGGTGCCAGGCACTGTCCAAGTGCTTTACAGGTATTAACTAACACATGTTAACGCTCACAGCAGCCCTGGGAGGAATATACTCTTAGGGACTTCACTTTACAGATGCAGAACCTGAGGCAAGGGGCAGAGGAAGCCAGCCTGCAGGCACCTGCACCACCCGAAGCACCTTCACAAAGAGGGTCCCGCTAGGTCAATGTCAGCGCCCACGAGAGGCAGTGTGACTGAAGTGTGCGTACACACACACACAGGAAACCACAGAGACAGGACAGCTGTCTGCTCCGCTTCCCCAGACCACGGGCACGAAGACCTCTAGCTTGGTCCTGGTTGCCATCAAAAAAACTGTCCCCTGAAACAGCCTCTGACTCCCATGTGATGTGTGTGCAGTGCCACCACACAGCAGCAGATCTGAAGAATGCAGCTGATTCCAGAAGTTTCTCCTTCCTTGATCTTGCATAGCACAGGCAGTGCTGAGACCTCGGCTAGGACTACTGAAGCTCTCTGTGCCTCAGCATCCCTCCATCTGTAAAGTGACTTAACCGTCACCCTGTCATTGAAGGATTAAAAGAGTTCTTCCTCCAAGACTCTGAGCGCATGGCCTGTCCTAAGTGATGCATGGGCATGAAGTGGCCAAGCACCAGAGGGCCTGCAGTGGTGACACGAGCTCTAGCCGTGAACCCAGTTTCTCCCACATGCCCTGGCAAGGCGTGTTTTCCAAACACAGCTCCTGTCCTGGGTGCTCTTCCTCAGTGGGACCATGCCATCGGGGGTGGACTTTAATCCCCCTCCGTTCGAACCTGGGCAGGCTGGTGACCCTGTGAGCATCAGGGTCAGGTCATAGCAAGTAACGCAGCATCTACTCTGCCAGCTGGTACCCTGTGCGGCCATGGAACAATCTCCAGTGTCCTGAGGATGCCATGCTATGAGGAAGCCCAAGGCATAGGGAGGGACCCCCCTCCACCCCATCCACAGCCCAACAGAGGTCACCACCCACAGCACGCCGTGTATGTGATCAAGCCTTCACAGGACCACTCAACTACAAGCAGTCTCCCAGCCTTGAGTCTTCCCAGCTGAGACTCCTGGATAGCGGGAACAGAGAGAAGCCATCCTTGCCACTCCTGCCCCAATTCCTGACCCACTGGTTCCGCAAGCACCATAATAGTCTGAAGCAACTGGGTTTTGGAGTAACTGGTTATAGGGCCAAGATGGCTGGAACGTACGCTACGCTTTCAACCAACAGTTTCTGAGTACCTGTTATATGAAGGGGGGCCCAGCCCCAAACTGAGGGAGGGATTAATAAGACATAGTTACGCTGACAATCCCAAAGGAAATGCACACAACCGATCATTATTATATAACAGAAGGTGGCCACGGTGAGGGGCAAAGTGCAAGGTGAAGATTCCCTCAGAAAGAGACAGTAGGCTTCCAAACAGGCTTCTCGGAACTAGGGGCATTTGAATTGGGTCTTGAAGGATGGGTCATCGCAGGACCAACAAGAAGCCTGTCGGGGGCTCTGGTCACACAACAGGAGGGTATAGGATTCCCAGGTGGGAAAGGGCACCAAAAGGCACACAGATACAGTCAAAGGTCTCCTCTGGCACAGGGGAAGCTGAGAAAGAGGCTAGCACAGGAAGAGCAAGGACACAGGTCCTCATTCTGGAGGCAGGTGGAGGACAGAGCAGAGGGCAAGAGCCGAAGCAGGGAGACTAAATTCACAGTCAAGTGAGACAAGATGAGGGCCTGTACTGGTTTTAAGTTCAAGGACAAAAATATCACTCATTCCTTCTCTCCTTTTTTTTTTTTTTTTGGTTTAAATCCCCAGTGGTACTAAAATAGAGCTCGTCTAAAGATGATGATTAGTTAATGTTACATTATTGATGCCACTTCTAAGGAGGTATGACTACCTGCTACAGAACCAGCAAAGAAGACGGCAAACACAATGATTCACTTCACCCCAAACCGACTTTGATCTCTGTGACACGTGTCCTGCTGAGTCACGACGAGGCTGCCTGGCTGTCTGTCTCTGGTAGAATTCCCAGCGAGCAAGCCCCTGGGCAGGGTCCGTTTCCCAGCTGTAGCCTCATTTAGTCGGTCCTAAATGCTAAAGCTGCCACCTTAGAACCCTGCTGAGCTACGACTTCAAAAATACTTTAAACATTCTAATATTTACTTCAATTAGAATATTTAAAACAAATGATAATGAAAATATTATAAGCCTTCAATCTCTTCTGACTACCAGCCATCATCCTACTTCCCACCTCAACTCCCCAAAGACTAGCACTGCTATGATTTAGGGATGAACCACTCCAGACTTTTCTTTAAAATCCACATATGGGGGGTACCTGGGTGGCTCAGTGGGTTAAAGCCTCTGCCTTCAGCTCAGGTCATGATCTCAGGGTCCTGGGATCGAGCCCCACATCAGCCTCTCTGCTCGGCAGGGAGCCTGCTTCCTCCTCTCTCTCTCTCTGCCTGCCTCTCTGCCTACTTGTGATCTGTCAAATAAATACATAAAAATCTTAAAAAAATAAAATAAAATAAAATCCACATATGTACAGAAATACAGATACAAACAGATATGTGTATATATGTATACAAATATATATATACACAATCATTGAAAATACACAGTATAATTACATAAACACTTTGGTTCCATACACATTCCTTGGTTTTACTCCCCAATGTTTTTGAGATTAGATATAATTCTAGTTCCTTCCTTTTATATAGCTAAATGGTATTCCCTCCTGGGATTACACTGCATTTTATTTGTTTCCCTGAAGATGGATATTTACGGGATTTCTCATTGTTTTGCTATAGCCAACATGTCCTCCTCTTTGCACATGCCTCCCACTGGAACAGCACTCCAACGGGTCTTAAGGGATAACTTGCTTTGAGCTTATGCACTCCTTGCTTTCTGACCTAAGTCCCTTGGTCTGGAGCAGAACTAACCTACTTTCCTTGAGATTTGCAGACCACTGGAGTGAAGGAACAGAAGTTCCCAGAAAGAAGGTCTGACTCTATGAAAACAGCTGCCCCAGAAGCCAGCAAGTCTGTCTGCTCAGGGTCACATCCACCTCGGACTAACCACCAGGGCACCTGCTTCTCCTGCTCATGTGCTCCTCTCCCTTCCCCTTAAACCCTTCCAGCCTCAACTAGATGGGGAAGATGGTCTTTGAGACGTTAGTCCACCACCTTCCCAGGCTGCTGGCTTCCTGAAGAAAGCAAGCTTTCCTCTCCCACCATCCCTTGTCTGTCAAGTATTGGTTTTTGAGCAGCAAGCATCTGAATCTGAATTCGGCTCCTGTTCTCCATCCGGGGGAGCACTAGGTCTTTGTTCTCTCCTTGCCCAAATTTGTGCAATCCCCTAGCTTCTCTCTCCTTAACTACTGAGCCCACAGGGGAGAACTGAGCACTTCTAGGATGTCCGTGGCTCTTTCACCCATGACGTGCTTGGCACTAGGACCAGCCCCCAAGACCGCAGCCCCCTGCTCTTCTTCCTCAGCCACGCCCCTTCCTGTCACTCAGCCCTCCCATGGCCCTCCACTCCCCAAAAAGGCAGAGCTAATGCCCCAGAGTCCTCCCACCTTCTCATACCCACCTGGGGTCCCTCACCCCCACCCCAAGGTCAGAACAGCCTGGAAGATTCTGGAAAGGCAGATGGGGGAGCCCTACAGCCTGCCCTGACCCAACCATGCCCACGGCTAAGGTAATAGACCCTCTTCCCAACTGCACCAGGACTGAGGGCAGCATATCCAGGAGAAAATGCTTATAATTGAACAGAAGTACCAGTATTCACCTTCTATTTTCTGGAGTCGAAAAAAAAAATAATAAAAGACGGAATCAGATTACTTGCCTGTAAATGCTCTCCCTGTAATTACCCTACATCTACTGACCACTGTTTCCTCCCATCCGGTTTCAAAGATAACAGAAATGGACTGAGGGTCAGATAGATTGTTCTTAATAAGAGGACAACCTCATGGCACAGTTCTCCAGACGAGTCTGGTGGCCCAGGAAGCACCCATTTCACATGAGTTCCCGTAAAAGGACCCTCACTCAGAACCAGCAAAGTCCCCCTCCTCCTCACCACCATGCATTTCATTACTCTTGCAGCTGACATCCTCGAAGGAAACATTCTGGACCTGGAATGCCTCAGTTTCACCAAGTTCTTAAACTGGTTGAGAGGCACCTGCTGCATATCCAAGGAGTTACTTTACTGGCCATCATCACCGTCCCCCATTAGGAGCAAGGTAACGCCTCCTTGGTTCCCCCCATCACCCCTGTCCTCCGGTTCTTCCTCCTAGAAGCTGGCAGGCATCCTGTCTATGTCCCCTCTGATGTTCTTGTGGCCCCAGGAAGAAGATGTTAAGCCCAGGTCCTTCCTGAAAAATGCCCAAAGGGCTCCTGTGGGTTACATGAGGAGGTCAGTTTACTGGGGCAGCAAGGAATGCAGAAGACCTCGAGGGCCATGACCTGGGAGGGAACCGGAGGCCACGGCTTCAGGAAACTCCTGAGAGGTCTACCGTGGCCCTCAACACAATGTCCCACACCCTCCCCACTGTCTTCCAATGCCAAGGTCACAGACATACACAGACACACATAAGAAATGGGGGCTGCCCAGCTGCCAAGGGACATATAGGTTTTGAATGGGCGGTCTTCAGATGGGCCTCAGATCAGTTTCCTACTCCTGGTGCAGCCCCTCCAACTTCCCTCCAGGGAGCACTCCTTGTACCAACCACTGATGCTCTTCTCCCAATTCCGCCCAAGACCACAGCCTTCTCCCCTGAGCTCTCTTGGCCTCGTGGAGGCCATGCTGTGACTCCCAGAGGGAATTTCTGCACACTGAGGAGCTCTGTTACCATCCATACGTGCCCTGAGCTCAGCGCTTGGACCACCAAGCACTCTCATTATCACCAATGAGAGAGCCAACAAGTGCAGCAGGGTCCAAGGGCCCCCTTCTCTCAAGTTAGGAAAAGCCCAGAACATTCGCCTTCAGTCCCAGAAGTACTCGGGCAGCTTCCTCTGGGAGCCAGGCTGGCTTTGCCGGATGGTCAGGGAAACAGATGGGCTGGCAGCTGAGATGACCATTGTCCTGGCTGTGACCATGCTCATAGGCGTGTGGGCCATCCTCTTGGTCGTTAGCCGGATAAGCACAAGGACCTGAGCTCACGGGCCCATTCAACTAGCTCAAGTGGGTATGTGTGTGGGGTGGGGCAGGTATGACAGGGGACACGATCGAACTTCAAAGCAACCCAAGAGTATGGGTCACAGTCCTTGGAAGTCCCAGAACTGGAAACCCACGTGACCTAGACTACTTCCTCAGGACAGCTGCACTCCTCTCTGCAAGGACGGGCTTCCTGTACTTGGCAGAAGTTTCTGTGCTCCAACAGTCCAGCTCGCATATGTCTACCGTTACCTGTGCACTCACTTGCAACTCCCCACTACAGCTCTCATACACATTCCCCAGACACAACCTCAAAGGCTCAGGTGTGGATCTGGGGGGTCATTTTTTTTTTAAAGATTTTATTTATTTATTTGACAGACAGAGATCACAAGTAGGCAGAGAGGCAGGCAGGGAGAGAGAGGGAAGCAGGCTCCTTGCTGAGCAGAGAGCCCGATGCGGGGCTCGATCCCAGGACCCTGAGATCATGACCTGAGCCGAAGGCAGAGGCTTTAACCCACTGAGCCACCCAGGCGCCCCTGGGGGGTTATTTTTGACACACACACTTCGCCCCACCCAGGCCCAGACTTGACCGGTTGGGATTCTGTATTCCATTATCTGGCGTACCACCACTGCCCCCCTCGGTCCCTGCTGCAAGTGTGAGCGGCCAGGCATCCTGAAATATGTCCAGCACACTAACAAAGAATCAACAACCACACTCAACTAAAAATTAATAGTCAAGTGCATGGACACCGCCTCTGGGGATTTCCCAAGCCCCTCTTACCTCTATCATAATAATTCACAGCCATTCCTCCTCTCAGCTTTGACTTTCATTGTTGGTGGTTCAGTCTCCTCCTCTAAGGGCCCTAGGGAATGCCTCATTTTCCAATTTAATTCAAGGAACACGCTTTAAGCAGGACTGTCATCATGGAGTGTGCAGCGGGTCCCTTGCTTGTTCTTACCGGGGCCAGGAACACATAAAACACAACTCTGCAGCAGTCCAGAGACAGGAACTGGGGAATTCGGAACACAGCCCTGGGAGGTGTGCGGGGCCGTGCTGGGGAGAGTAGAGGAGCCGTCCAAAGGGTGGCAGAACGAGGAGCAGCACATGGCGGGTGGGGATGGGGGTCTGCAGAAATAGGGAGAGGTCCAGCCAGCAAGGCTCTGTGACAGAAATGACAGCCCTTCTCCAGCAGGTGAAATATTACACAGTCATCAAAAATCACAGAGCAAAATATTATGAACACCTAAACATGTCAGAAGCATCTTACTAAGTTAGAGGAGGAAAAGCTCTAGAGGGTTCACAAGTGTTTTCGTCAAAAACCGCTTACCCCACTACCTATGTATGGGGAAAGTGCTGGGCCAACACGCAGGAAATTGCTAAAGGATAGGAAGGTAGTAAGTGACTGGTTTTCTTTGTGTGTTGTGTAATCTGCGTGGATTACTCTTGGAAGGAGGACAAGTGGTCACAAAGCATTTCTCAGACTGCCTTCCCCTGCACCCCCCAGAAAAGGAGTCAGAGAAGGGTGACTGTTTTTGTGCAGATGAGTCCAAGGTTGGGGGAAGGGGGGGGCAGAGAAGGAGAGAGGGCCAAGCGGCCTGTGTGGGTGGGGGAGGGGGAAGGGAAGGGCTGAGAGAGATTGGATGGCAGAATCGGCCAGAGCCAGGCTGGCCAGGTGACCTGGAAGGTGTGACAGGTCGCATGGTTAATCAGTTGCCCTCTATTTGAGCTTGGTACTTGCTCAAGGGCCTGGTTGAACAGGTTGGACCTCAACTTTTTTTTCCCCAAGCTGTTTAGTCACTTTGCTAAAACTCCTTATTTTCCAAGTTATTAAACTTTCAATTCCATATTGATCCATTCCTAGCCCTTGGACACATCTCTTCTGTTTCTTCCAACTTGATGCCCTCGTGCAGCACGGATGGAGACCATGAGCCCTGGTGACAACCGTCCTTCCAGGGTACAGAGAAGGCCCCTCACTGACAGGCATCTGAGGGAGTTCTGAGAAGGAAGAAGTCCAGGCATCACCATGAAGGCTGCCTCTGACTTACCCAAGGCAAAGGATGCGCCCCAAGCCCCATGGCTGTCCACAGTTCCCTACTGAAAGTGAGGGCAGCTGCACCAGCAAGGCTCTAAAGAAACCTTGAGGAAGAGATTTCAGGATTAGGATTCTGTGCATTGGCTCAGTGGTCCCATGAAGGTTCAAAAGCCTCTGCCTCTGGCAGCAAACTCAGCCCAGAAGCTGAAGGTGCTCCCCAGACATCCTCTCCTAATTAGAGGGAGAGGAAAAGCCCTCTGGGTGAGACCAAAGACACCAGGGGATCACGAGATGCCTCATCCTGAAACCAACACTCCCCCTCAGCTGTCACCTGAAAAGGGCCATAAGGACTGAGTACCTGTGAAATCCCTGGCGTTGGCCGAAGCTGCCCACGTGAGTGGTTTCCACAACTGTCCTCTCATCTGAACTTCACAACTGCCTTGCAAGAGAAGGATGCTGTCCCCATTGCACAGAGGGCTCAAGCAAATGGAGGCTCAGAGAAATTAAGCACCAAGGGGATACGGGGCCAATAGTACACACTCCTTTCTCATCCAGTCCACAACAATGGGTGCTGCCTCTCCCTCACCAGGCCCCGTGTCAGGCTGATAAGCTATAAGACCCACATCCTCGCCCTCTAGGAGGTGGAGACAGACATGCAAAGAAAGTCAGAAGGGCCAGCGGTTCAGCGAAGGGCATGTGGGAGGCATGGGGCAAGCGGTGCCCACTAAATGTGGGGAGTCAGAAGAGCTTCAGAGATCAGAGCTCCCTGGTGCCCATTTTAATTAGGGTGAGCAGATGTGCCTGCTTGGTGAGGCTGGAGGGACATGACCCAGCCCTCAGCCCAGAGAAGCCCACGTGCACACAGCTCCTGGGGGGAGCCAGAGGGCCCATGGTGTGGGCACACTGGGGGGTCAGACTGATAAGTGGCAGAAGCAGCAGGGCAGACCCACGTGGGGCTCAGTCGCCACACTATAGAGGCTGTGATCCAAGGGCAGTGAAGAGCCACTGAGGTGTCCATATTCTGAATGTATATTCTCAGTCATGTCTTGGGAAGGTGGTTCTGGCAGGAATGATGGGAAAGGGGTCCTAGCAAAAGATCCTTGCAATGATCTGGAGGAGCACTGCTGAGAACCCAACGAGAGCAGACCCCAGGAGGGGGATGGAAGCAGTCTGGAAGAAGAGATGCTAAGGAAATGTGGCCAAGAGCCCAAGTGTCCAGGAGCTGTCCAGAGCAACTCGCAGATCTGGGTGACAGAGTGCGTATACAGAACAAAGACAGAGGAGACAGGGTGTGGGTGGGGGGTGGATGAGGTCATCATCGGACTGAGAGTCCACTCCCTTGCGCCTGTCCGACCCTCCAGACCACCGTGCCATTTGCAGATAGAAATCACCTCCTCCCACCACCCTCTGCAGGACAAAGGGGGCAGAGAACAGTCACACAGCTGATGGAGGCAAACACTCAGATGGGAGGAGCCTCTGAGGCCAAAATAAGCCATCCATCAACTGGAGGAAGTTGCCAGACGACAGTTAATTCAAGACTGCTCCCAAATAGCTGGCACTCAGTCCCCCTCAAAACCTCCGTCAGTGGAGGACCCCCAGCTCCCAAATGGGCATCATCACCACAAAGGTCCAGACATAGCAGAAGTCGCCAAGGACAAAGCCCTTCCTGGAAGGCAGTCAAGGATCCCAGACTCGCACAATGCAATCAATGAAGGCTTGATTGAGAAAAGAGCAGAGAGGCAACCGACATTCAAAGTAGAAAATGATCCCATTAGTGAGAGCCCTGATGATTTGGCTGTGAAGGTTATCACGTTTGAAACAGTTACAGGTAATCAAAACCAGAAAATGCTGACCATCCCTGAAGGTCTCCAATGCACCTAGTGCTGATAAGTGGAGTTATCAGCTGTTTTTTGTGTATATGGCCAGATGAGCTATGGATCTGTGTGTGGCGGGGAGGGGGCTGCCAGCATCCCTCAGCACAGCAGACCGCCATCAAGAGGCGACATCGTCGCCAGGATTTAAAGAGCATCTCAGAAACCCCTTTCAAGATAACTGTGGAGTAATTAAGCACACCACACACTGAATGCGGGACGCTCTGAGGCAGGGGAAAAAAAAAAAAAAAGCAAACCTGGGAAGAACAAATGGGGATGTGGAATCCCACCCAATGATCCTTTTTCAGACACGTACTTCTGTCTCCCCAAACTCAGGAGGATTGTAAAGGAAATCCATGCTCTAAGAGGGAGAAGAAAGATTGTACTCATTATCTTAGAGCTCCCCTTGGCTGGTGGGATTCACTCACCGTACCTGTAGAGCCAAGAGCAGGACCCAGTGCATAGGGTGCTTTTCAGGGACAAAGGAGCTGCTGTTTAAAACCTTTTTACAAGGGCACTTGGGTGGTGCAGTCAGTTAAGTATCTGACTCTGGGTTTTGGCTCAGGTCGTGATCTCAGGGTCAGGGGATGGAGCCCCAGCCCCATGTGCATTGGGCTCTGCGGTCAGCACGGAGTCGGCTTGAGATTATCTCTCCCTCTGCCCCTCCCCCTGCTTGCACACACATGCTCTCTCTTTCTCTCTAAAATAAATAAATAAATAAAATCTTCTTTAAATACCCAAAAAAGTGTTTTGCAGAAACTGCAGCCGAATCCAGAAAAGTAAAGGGCTGCGGCCAAGAACAGGGGAGGGCAGCATCTATAAAGGGGCTCGGAGAAAGTTTTAAATCCCCATGCGTGTGGATGGTGACACTAGTGTGTTTATAGAGCATTTGATTTACTCGCTAAGGCAAAATTCCAGAAGGATGAGACATGGGGACCTGTGCGGAGAGTTTCTTCACTGCAGCTCTCCCTGACAGGCTCATTGTAAAGTAATAAATTCTGTGGACACTCAGAGAGAAAAAAGAGCTTCAGATGCTACAGATCGATGCTGCGCACTGCAGAGACACAGCCCCTGGTGTCGGCGAGCTGTGTTCGGGTACCTTGCGGAGTTCAGCTGCAATCTGTCCCTTTGAAGGCCAGCTAAGAAGTCCCCCAGGCCTGGGCACAGCGCCAAGGTCTTGCGCTCAAGCCGTTTGGAATCTCCTGGGCTCAAGCGTTCCTACCCAGGGCTGGATGAGGTACTTCCCACCACCTGCTCCAGGGACTCAGGGGTCTCTGTGGGGCGGCTCCATCCCAGGAAGTAAAGCAGGGCTGGTTTTGTGGGAGGTTTGTGGGGTTTTCTAGCACAGGGAGGACTTTAGACAATCTCTCAGTTTTCTCTCCAGGACTGAATTCCCTATGTGCAAAAAAATAAAAAGTAAACCAAAACAAAACAAAAAAGGAAAACACCTAGACAATCCTTTAAGTCCCTTTTCAGCTCTAAGTTTGTGTGATTCTGTGACACCAAAATTCAAAGCCCCTAGGCTCCCCCAACTATATGTATTTCCCTCTGCCAGGGAAATGTACGTGTAACTGACAGAACAAAAAAAAACCAGAAATCATGATCTTGGGAGTAAAAGAACACTCAGAAACCACACAAAGCAGAATTGAAGAACCAACGTGGAATGAATCCAACCTGAATTAGAAGCAACATCTAAAATGACAGGTTCAGAAAAGCCTGGTCGGAGCCCACGCTGAGGCTGGCCCTGAGTCCACAGGCCAGGCCTTCTGGTGAAGGTGGGTGGGTCACTCTGGAGGGGTGGTCCAGGCGAGGGAAGAGCCTCGGCACCAGACCAGAGAGTCAGTATCACTGTGGGGTCCAGGGCGGGGATAACTCCGTGCACAGCAACAGCGGTGGTCTCTGGGGGGACAGGGTGAGGAGCAGGCTTAATTTCCACTGTCTACATCCTTTTGTATCTTTTTAAATTAGACACGTGCATCTCTTCGCTTATTCCAAGTGAATGAATAAAAATGCATGCTATGCCAAAGTAAAATCTGGAGGCAATAAAAAAGACAAAGATTACTTAAAATTTCTCCTAATTAAGTGTCGTTTAGCAATCTAAGGGGAAGGTGGGGGAAGGGCTCCAGATAGTGAAGAAAACAACTCATCAACAAGAGCCCCGCACTTCTGGCCAAACGCACCTCCCTCCTTGTCCTCTCTCCTGGCCAAGGACAGCTCTGGCGTCCCTCTTCTGTGGCCTCCATCTCTGGCTGCCTCCTCTCCTGCGTGCCCAGTATCATGGGCTGCCTGCCAGACCACAGGCGGTGCCCCCCACCCTCGGCATCTAACAGTGCTACAGGGGAGTTCAACTGCTCTTGCCATATCTGCACCTGAGCGAGTGTATCCCGAAGGAGGCGCAAAGCTCCCTTCCCTTCCGTCCCACATGCTCTGCTCACTTGACTCCACGGCTTCCATGGATGGAGAGATGGATCTGGGTCCTCCCCTTGGACCTGGGCGGGCTTATGACTTCAGCAGCAGTGACACAAGTGACTTCAAGGTTAGGTCATGAAAGGCTTCCTCCTGGCTCTCCGGGGCGCCTCGCTCTCTCGGGGCCCTGGGCGCCCTGGAAGCAGCCTGACGGCACTGAACCTGCCATACTCTGAGGAAGCCAGGCCAGCCCCCAGGAGTGGCCACAGGAAGAGAAAGCAATGCTGCGTCCCCACGCCCCACCCCACTGCCCCACCAGCTGGGGTCCCAGCCAGCAGCAGCCTGCAGCTGCAGGAAAGATACCAAGGGAGGATCACCCGCCAAACCCTTCCTGAAGTCCTGGCCTACAGGATTCCTGAGAGAGAATAAAAGGATTATTCTAATAATCCACTAAGATTAGGGTGGTTGGCTGAAAAGCCCTAGGTAATGGATAACGGCCTCTCCACAACAGAGTCCCCAAGGTCTAGACCCCATCTCAAACTCACTTCAGGTTCCCACTCACTGGTTTTAAGGCATAGAGCTTGGTTAGCCCTTGAGTCAAGCTGTCAATTCCAGAAATCTGTTTAAATAAATTCATTATATCTGTGCATATTTGACTATTCCTCCAAAAACAATCCCCACTGATGTCTGCCTTCCCCGGCTCTCTTCCTGGGAGAGAGTGGTCCTTACTCTTCTCTCCTCCCTTGACTATGGATGGCCAGTGGTGGGCCCAGGGACCGCCCCAAAATCCTGTTTACTCCCAGTCACTGTCAGCCCCTCCCAGGCCCCCTCCTGCAGCCACACCTCCATCCGCCCCCCACCCTCTGCACCTGGCCCCGCAGCTGCCTCCCAGCCCTCATCCCACCCAATCCCCACATGCAGAGCAGAAGGACTATTTTTTGTTTTCCACCCACAGTGTTCCAGAAAAGACTGGTGGCAGCTTAAGCACAAAGAATTCTCAGCCTCGAACACTGGGATGGCCACCCTCTTTTTTGGGCACTGAAGCATAGATGCCCCATCATTCCAAAAATCAAATGACCAACGCCTGGTGATGAGGATCTCTGCTTCCACCCACAAGAAGTCCAAAGCCTTCAAAGCCCTTCCCTGGAATGGCTCTTTCTCTGCCCCACACCCAGTCCACTCCGAGTCCCTCCTGAAAGCCCAGCCCATTTGTCTTCTCTGCTGGAAGGCCTTCCTCATCCCCTCTTGCGCGGTGTGCCCGCACTGCACCGTGGAGGGACATTTCCACACCCGTCTGCCTCGCAGGCCTCCGGGCAGCCAAAGTCAGGGCCCTGTCGTAACCCAGCTCTCTGGGCCCCTCTGGGCTTCCGCGGCAGGTGCCCAGGACATGCATGGTACGAATCACGCACTCATTCTCCCAGAACCCTCTTTCCCAGTGCACCTCTACTCCAAAGAACAACCTTCCCCACGGTGCCTCACTCCCCCCACCAGCTGAAGTGAGTCCCTGCCATGCAGACAGCCCTGCTCCAAAACCACCTTCCCCACACCTGCTTTCCAGCTCCTTGCACGCTCAGAGGTGCTCTGAAGGGCATCTGTTCAGCTCTCCAAATCTCCACAGCCTGATTCATGCACTTCAGAGTTGGCCCTTGTTGCGCCCTCTCAGGCCTCAAGCACACCAGGAGGAAGCCTGCTGATGACTTTTCCTGAGCTCACAGCAGTCTACATGCCCATGGTTCTTACGCCTGGAAGAATCGCTGCTCTCTAGTACGGAGGACGCCATTCTGTGCATCCTAGGTCTTAAAGCCAGGAAAGCACTGGTGCTGCTCTTAGAACGGTCCCTGGTACTAGAGGAGCTCGAAGTATTAGCTAAATGAACAAAAGGAGGAAAGCTCACTGACCTGGAGAAGGTGTGATCGGCCGAGGCTCCTCTCCACCAGGCACTGGGGACTGAGAGAGGTTGTGTGACTCAGCCAAGGTCACCAGCAAGCCAGTGAGAACCCCGTCTCTTGCCTCCCCACCGCTGGCCCTCCTTCTGCCCCACCCCAGCTTTCTGGAGCCACCCACCGCTTCCATGTTCCAAAGGCAGCATCTCCACGAGGCGTTCTGGACAATGGCCAGGAGTATTTTTCTTCCTGGCTTTAAAACAAACTGTGACAAATGGCTCTGTGGATCTGGGCCATGAAGCTGAGCAAATGGGACTGCGATTCACACTATTAACTTAAATTCTACTCAATGTTATTTCAAATTAGGGCATTTTAACCAGAAATTATAAAAAGCATTGTTTGGGGAGGAGGGGGTGCGTTTCTAAGTTGCTAGCAGATTCACTTACAAATCTGCTTGTTCCTGGCCACTCTCAGCCATCGCAGACTTGTACCCACTCCTTTTCCTTCCCTCCACACTAGGTCCTGACTCAGGGATATAAAGAACGATTCTTGGGGCGCCTCGGTGGCTCAGTGAGTTAAGCTGCTGCCTTCGGCTCATGATCTCAGGGTCCTGGGATCGAGTCCCGCATCGGGCTCTCTGCTCAGCCGGGAGCCTGCTTCCTTCTCTCTCTCTCTGCTGCCTCTCTGTCTACTTGTGATCTCTCTCTGTCAAATAAATAAATAAAATCTTTAAAAAAAAAGAACGATTCTTAGGGCTCTCTGGGCTCCTGACTCCCCACACCTGCGGCTCACCTCTACGGATAGCAGCTCGGATCAGGAAGGTCTGTTAGAACGCTCTTCTTTACTTGCAACTGAACTTGGGCTCAGGGGTCCTGGACACAGGCTGAGCTCAGTCTCCTATTTACCCATTCACTGGGTAGTAACTGAGCACATTCTAGGCACTAAACACCGGAACAATAATGAAAACTACAGAGAGATGCCCAGCAACCATCCTGACGCTCAAGGAGCCTGCCGTCTAGATGCTCTGAGGCTTCTCCTCCCCAGGTTGAAAAGCCCAGGACCTTCCATGGCTGCACGCGTGACATGGGTTCAGTTCTCTTTCCTGTTTCTCACAGACTCCAGGTTGCCTCTGTGTCTTCAGATGTATTGCCCAGAACCTCACGCCATCCCCCACCTGTGGTGTGACCGGCACAGAGGAAGGACACCAGCACCCAGGTTCTGGACACCAAATTTCCTCCAGTGCAGACAAGACGGCTTTGTCCAGGGGGCCTCATCACATGGTTGACGCCTGCCAGCTACACAACCTGCCACCCCACCCACAGCCTCCCCCTCTCACACTTGGGTAGCTGGATTCCAAACCTTGCCTTCATCCCCGTTCCATGCTAGCAGAAGGCAGCCCATCCGTCTGCCTCATTTTTTTATCTTCCTCACCAACCAACCTGCCTGCTCTCTCTTCTCATTTTAAAGTCCTTTAAATGGCTTTAAATGAGTGTGACCTTCACCTTCATCAAAACTCACTGGAAGAATGCGGAAAGGTCAAGGACAGAATCCCACAACACCCTAATGCACCCAGTGAACTCTGAACACAGTGCTTGGGCACAAGACCTCCGTGCGCCTGTCCTGCCTGTAGGCACCTCAAGTCGCCCCATCTCTTGCTGGCCCAGGCAACAGGCATGCTCAACAAATGGAATATGATGCCAAAGCCTAAGCCATTCCACACTTATTAAAAATACAAATAAATTTTGAGAAACTCTATTGGCTCCACTCTGCCAGTCCTTTCTTGTCTTGGACACCTCCTCTTGGTCATCAAGGTGTCCAAATTCCCGGCCCACTCCCTCATCCCTCCGATCTCCCCCTAGTCCTTCCAGAATTAGCCTCCCCCCTCCCGCCCTCCCCCACCCAAGCCTGCCGTTCTTCATTCCTACCAACAGGCTCTGTTTACAATGTCTTCCATCTCCCCATGTTGGTGGGCGAACAACAGTGAGCATAAAGGAAAAGGAAGGAAGAAAAGTAGAAGGAAGACAGGAGGAGGGAGGAACCAGTGATTCTCAGCACTGGGTCTTGCGAGGCCCTGTTCTGGAGGCCTCATGTGTGGCACAGGTAATCCCCACAGCAACAACGTGAGGTGGGTGCCTTTCTCCTCCCTGTCTGCAGAGGAATGCTGAGCCAGAAGCTTAAGCCATCTGCCCTGGGCCACATGGGAGTTTGTGCTCTGAACCATTCTACCGGCATCGCTGTCTGGGAAAGGCCTGGAATGAAGCACCAACCTGCTAAGGAGCTATCTGTGCCAGGGCCGCGGTGGGTGGGTCGGTGGGGGGTTGTCAGCCTGGGGACTCAGGGAGGGCGTCTCATGGAGGTCTTCTTGATCTGAGTCTCAGGAGGTCAGCAGGAGTTGGGCATGCAGCCCAGTGACCAATGTGGGGAGGCACTCGTCTACACATGAGGACAGGGCACAGGCAAGGCTAGAGAACAAAGGGTGAGTCCAAGAGGACTGCTGTGGGCCCTGGTGAGAAGGACACTATGAACCCAGGTGAAGACGGCAAGTAGGGACCAGGTCTGCATGGTCTGTGTTTTGGGAAAGATGGGCTCTTCCTCCTGCGTACATCCAGTCACCCAGGCCTCGTTATAAAAATCTTATCTCCTCCGAGCCCATCTGTCCTACCCCAGTGCAAGCCTCAGGTGTTAACCAACCACAGGTAAGAGGGAGGAAACCACACCTAGGACCAGACTACATATAGGGAGGGAAGGGGTCCCCCTTTACCCCTCTCTCCACCCTGTTCCTACTTTCTCCAAAAGGAGAAAGTATAATATAACTGATTCTTCTATAGACTGTTAAGTCAAATCATTAGGGTTTAGTTACTTGGCTTTCCCTGTCAATATAACTTTCTGGAAAATACGTAGGACTCTATTAAATTTAGGGGGATCCGTGACCTACTGTCATCAGATGACAAAATATGCAATTTCTCAGGACTGGATGAGTGTCCTAGCTTCAGTCTGGATGCTTATGACATCACGTGAGTACAGTGGCCATCTCCAGCTCAGAAGATGGAAAGTAATTACAAATTTCTTGAATTTAATTTTTGAATGAGGAAGGCTTGAAAACCTACAGAAGAGTATACAGAATAATAGACAGCCGTGCCTATCCAGGACTGTCAAATCCTGATATTTTGTCGCACTTGCTTAAAATTCTTTTTTCCAAGAAAATAAGCCTCACAGATACTGTCCAAGTCCGAATTTCTCTGCTCCCTATCCCATGGCCCCACCCACCCCTAAAACAACATCCTGCCCTCAGCGTTTACCACTCTTGTACGTTTTTATGCTTTAATATAGTCTTTGCACATTTCCAAACTGTTTATGATGGCATCACGGCATGCAGTTCGCATCATGTTCACTGGACCATTTTTTGGAGTAATCTCTGTTGGCATGTGTCACTCCAGTATGTTCATTCTGACTGTTGTATATCACAGTTCCTTGCATGAATGTTCACTGTATATATAGATAGATAAATAGATCATAATTTATCTTTTCATTTGTCTGCTAATTAACTTTTAGTGGTTCCCAACTCTTCACTACAATAAATATTCCTGTAATCATTCATCTGAGGGGATCTCCAGTCATGCTGCGCATGGCCCAAATAGCTCTGCTACCCTGGGATGCCAATTTGTATTCCCAAGGTCAGGGTTAAGTGTTCTTTCTGTCCTAGGTGCTTGTCAACTCCCTGGCATGGTCTGGCCATTACATTTTCACCAATCGGATGGGGACAAGATGCTACCTCCTTGTTATTCTGAAGATGAATTTTGAATGCAAATGCAAATTACTAATAAACATGGCCTAACAGCCAAGAGTTCTCCACAACACTTGGGCAAATCATAACTGTTCCTGGGGTTTTCTGGAAAATAATACAGGCAGGGTAGGAAAGGGAGTGAGTGCAGATAAAACAAGGCTGGGGATGAGCTGATAATGGCTGGAACTGGGTGATGGGTGCGTGGGGGCTCGTGATCCTATTCTCTCCACTTGGGGATATATTCACAATTTTCTGCAATACAGAATAAGGAAAAGCAGTAAAGGTATCCACGGCAAAGAATGCTCAAAGAACAAGAGCAGGGGTCACGGCAGAGGGCAGCCTTCAGAGCAGGCAGAGCACAGAGCGGAAAGGGCAGTAGAAGACAAAAGGAAGCCAGGAGAAGGTCTTTTGAATTGTGTTATTATGATTTAAGGCAGAAAAGTTAGAAACAGAATTCACGCAATGTTCGTGATGACCCTGCACAACGCTGCCTCGACTGACAGAATGCTACATGGCTATATCAGTCACCCTTAGAAACCATTCAAGGTGTTGTTCCATCAAATTTTCTTTTGAAATACAGCATATTTCATTTGTTTTCATGCTTCCAAATGTGTTTTTTAATATGTGCAAGAATTATCTAGGACAGGGAAAACTTTAGAATGACAAGAAATTGACCCTCAGGCTTCCATTTTTGACGTCTGGGGTGGCCTCCCTAAGGGTAAGAGCTCATATTGCATGCTTCTGAGTGAAACTGCAGTCTTGAGGACTAATCTTAGAATTCTGGATGCTTCCAAGCAGCTAGGGCCGGGAGGACCTGAGTGGCCCTGCTTAAGGGGCAGGGCTCCAGGCCTGGGATGAGAAAGGTAAACCTCAAAGAAAACAGAGAGTGGGATTTCGGACAGAGCAAAACTTGACCAGGGAGAAGGCTCAAAACTCCTGTCATGTGGGGAGGAAGAAGCACATTCACTTAAGTGGGTAAGAAAATGAAAAAGGGTGCCTGGGTGGTTCAGGCATTGAAGCAGCTGCCTTCAGTTCAGGTCATGAGCTCAGGGTCCTGGATTCGAGTCCCAAGTCGGGCTCCCAGCTCAGTGGGGAGTCTGCTTCTCTGCCCTTCCCATGGCTCATACTCTCTCTCCCTCCCTCTCATTCTCTCTCTCTCAAATAATTTTTTTTTAATGTGGAAAAGGAAAAGCCTCAACCAGAATCAGAGCCAGTGATTTATAGCCGGAGATGCGGGCTGTCTGAGAAGAGGTATCCTGAGTCCAAGGGCGTGGGGGCAGCAACCAGATCCCCTCAGGGACACATGCTCCTTCATGCCACCATCAATCACCACCTGCTGGCCGTGGGAACTCAGGGTGGCAGACGGCAGTGGGGGGCCACCAGGGCCACCTGCCGGCGAGCCTGCGGCAAAAACTGCTTAGCGAAGTCACTTTCAGGTTCCGCTGCATATTGCTGCCTGAAATCATCCCACTCAGAACCCGTGTCCCCCGACCTTCCCCAGCAGCCTCCCCTCCACCTCCACCTCTGCCCCTAAAGCAGTCTTCATTAACCACAGACCACCCAGTAGTAACAGAGGCTGCTGGCACATTTTGGTCCGAAAAGCACAGTGTGAATAGTGAGAGGCGCTGGGGTTGGAGGGCCTCATTCGCCAAATGCTGTGTGAAAACTCTGGAGCGGGGTCATGCCATCCTGCCCCCATGTTCACAGAAAAGGAAATGGAGGTCACCCTGTGCAAGGTCACATGGCTAGCTCCTGACAAAGGGGCTTAGAGAACTCAGGTCTCGGGATTCCCAGATCGGTGCTCTTGGCTCTCCCGCAAGGCTACCCCCATCTAAAAACCCACTCGTCTCTGTGTTAGACTCCAGCTACTTTTGTATTCACACCCTTGGGTCACTGAGAAATCCCATGTGGGATGGACACTTGTCATGTGACCATGGGGCCTTGACTCACTCCCGACAGTCCTTTGTGTCCTTGACTCCTGGACACTCATCAGTGGCTCTGTTCTCTTTCGTGCATTTATTACTGTCAGCCTGTGGGAGCAAGCAGGAACTTTCCATGCCCCGTGCTCAGAGAACAGCCCTTCTCAACTGACCCCGCCCTGGGCCACCTGCACCAGTCACATCTACCCACGCCTTGTCCTCCAGGGGCTCCAGGGACAGCAGATCCCGGAGGACAAGAGGCGGAGGTAGCTTCCTGGTGTGAACTTGGCCTCTCTCGGGATGGTGGCCAAGGCCAAGTCTCATGATGCCATGTGCATGCACAAGAAGCTTTCCCGTGGACAGCGTGGCTGACCGGCCAACCCTCTGCGCAATGCAGATCATTGTTCCCACTCCTCAGTGAGGGAGCTGAAGTCCATAAAGGTCTGATGCTTCAGCCAAGGTCATCAAGTTAGCAGGAGTCAGGGAAAGGGTGCCAAACCATGATTTTCCATTCTAAGTGCAGGACTCTCTTCAGCCTACCAGGCAGCTCCCCAGCTCACCTCTGCCCTCCCCAAACCCGGGGCCAGATTTGGTGAGGTTGCTCAGCCACCAGGGTTTCAGGGCACACTTCTGGGCTCAGCGCTCCTCCCTGTGACACCAATGCCTTAGAGCAGAGGACCCATGCTTCCTTCATGGAACACCTGTCAGTGGTCCCCATACAGGAAATGCCACCGCAAATAAAGAGAAAAATGAACCAAACCACATGCTCCTCAAACTCATTCTCTCGTTATCAGGGCCAGCTGTAAAGTGACAGCGGGCCTGTCCATTTGGGGCTGTCAAAATATGAGGGATCTAGCTGGAAAGTACTAGAAAGTGCAGTTACTGGGCACCTGCTAAGGACAGACTTCAAACTACAAACAGAGGCGATGGCAGCAAAGATAGCCAGCAAAGGAGGACGACCATGTGGGGTCAGTGGTCAGAAAAAGAGGCTGCCTTGAGTCACTGAGGGCCACCTGGAGAAAACCTCTCTACTTTTCTAGAACCTCAACTGGCTCCAAACATGATGACTTTTCCAGAAATCCTACATTAAAAAAGCAGGCTCAGTAACTTGTTACTATAACCTGCCACCACGTCCACCAGTGATAGAACCAAACACATCCATGATCCGTTGAATTTAGAGACTTTACCCTTGAAAACATGGGTGGCTCTCAGCTACTCGGCTGAAATCTTCAAGAGGGAAAATGAAAGTTATCCTAGTGAAGAAAAAAATCAAGCCTCAGACCACAGGCTAAAATCCTGCTCCATTTCCAGTATGTGGGCCTGCCCTAGAGACTTCAAACTTGCCAACCCCACAATCGCAAGAATCATTCCAAAATTTAAATCTCTTTATATGTGTGTTTGTGTGAACATCACACACATTCATACATGTGTACATGTCCATATCCACATACACATGCATACACTCATATATGTTCATGTTATAAGTGATAGTGATTTTTATACCTAGGATGATTCTAGAAGAATAGAGTCTTAAATATGTGTTTTCTAAAATGGTTCTGGGGTTTCTGGAATTGGCTCACTAATCTGAATAAATTTAAAGGCAAACAACTCTTTAAAAAGAAAAAGAAAAGTAAAGAGAAAGCATGAACTCAGGACACACTACTATGATTATGAGTCACTCACATCGCAGCAGCGAGTAACCCCGCAGGCTGGGTGACCAAAAGACCCCAGACTAGAAGTCAGCGGTGTCAGGTCCCCCTCACATGCTGCCAGTGGGCATGTGGGGTGGTACAGTCACCTGGGGAGACAATCTGGCAGCTTCCTATAAGGTTACATGTGCACTCGCCATACGACACAGCAATCCCACTCCTGGAATTTACCCAAGACGAATGAAGCCTGGAACCTCACAGAGACTTACACGTGAAACAGCAGCTTTGTTTATAATTGCCCCAAACTGGACACAACCCAAAATGTCCACCCACGGGACATTTTGTCCATCACGCACTGTGATCTGTCCATACCACGGAATACCGCTCAGCAAAAAACTAAAGTAGATCCACACAATCACCTGAATGAACTGGAAAAGCATTATGCAGGGGGAGAGAAGCCAAATTCAAAAGGCTCCAGACTGTGGGAATATGCGTGGCCCACACTCCAGCCAGGGCAACACTGTGGTAACAGAAACCAGGCCTGGGGCCACTGCGCCTGGCGGTGCGAGGAGGGAACTTTCTAGGGTGACAGGAGGGCTCTCTATTTGGTTGTGATGGTGGTTCATACAAATGTTTGCATCTGTCAGCACACAGAGAACAGCATATTCAACACTTAATTCTGTTGTACGTTAATTACACCACTATAAAGCGATTAGAACATTACTCGGTTCCTGTTCCTTAGCAGGAAGGGGCCCCTG
>ML101463.1:24381-48926 GCA_003697995.1 Taxidea taxus jeffersonii | reverse complement strand
CCCTTTCAATATTTCCTGTAGAGCTGGTTTGGTGTTTACAAACTCTTTCAGTTTTTGTTTGTCCTGGAAGCTTTTAATCTCTCCTTCTATTTTCAATGATAACCTAGCTGGATAAAGTATTCTTGGCTGCATGTTTTTCTCGTTTAGTGCTCTGAATATATCATGCCAGTTCTTTCTGGCCTGCCAGGTCTCTGTGGATAAGTCTCCTGCCAATCTAATATTTTTACCATTGTACGTTACAGACTTCTTGTCCCGTGCTGCTTTCAGGATTTTCTCTTTGTCGCTAAGACTTGTAAATTTTACTATTAGATGGCGGGGTGTGGGTCGATTCCTATTGATTTTGAGAGGTGTTCTCTGGGCCTCCTGGATTTTGATGCTTGTTCCCCTTGCTATATTAGGGAAATTCTCTACAATAATCCTCTCCAGTATACCTTCTGCTCCTATTTCTCTTTCTTCTTCTTCTGGAATCCCAATTATTCTAATGTTGTTTCGTCTTATGGCATCACTTATCTCTCGAATTCTCCCCTCGTGGTCCAGTAGTTGATTGTCTCTCTTTTGGTCTGCTTCGTTATTCCCTGCCATTTGGTCTTCTATATCACTAATTCTGTCTTCTGCCTCATTTATCCTAGCAGTAAGAGCCTCCATTTTTTATTGCACCTCATTAATAGCTTTTTTTATTTCAACTTGATTAGTCTTTATTTCTTTTATTTCTCCAGAAAGGGTTTTTATTTCTCCTGACAGGGTTTCTCTAATATCTTCCATGCCTTTTTCGAGCCCGACTAGAACCTTGAGAATCGTCATCCTGAATTCCAGATCTGACATATTACCAATGTCTGTATTGATTATGTCCCTAGCCTTCGGTCCTGTCTCCTGCTCTTTTTTTTGTGGTGAGTTTTTCCGCCTTGTCATTTTGTCCAGATAAGAATCCGCTGTTCTCCTTGTTAAGTGAACTTGGTCTTTGCTGTAATTCTTTGGTCTTCTGGGGGAGGGGCCTGTTGTAGTGATTCTCAGGTGTCTTTGCCCAAGGCGGAGTTGCACCTCCCTTACCAGGGGCCGGGCTAAGTAATCCTCTCAGGTTTGCTTTCAGGAGCTTTTGTTCCCTGAACGCGCTTTCTGTAGAGTTCTGGAGGACGGGAATGACAATGGCGGCCTCCCAATCTCCGGTTCAGAGGAGCCGAGGGCTAGGGGCCCCAGTCTTCAGCGCGCCTTCAGGGAAAAGCGTTTAATCCCTCCAGTCTCCCTAGCCCACGTTTGCGCCGGAGAGTGCGCGCGCGCGTGTGCCAGCAGACACCGCAGGCCCGCAGACCCCGCGGGCCCGCTGACACTGCGCGCACCCGCAGACCGCGCGCGCCTGCAGACCGCGCTCAGAGAAAATCGTGCCTAAGCAGTCCCGTCTCACTGGCTTCTGGGAGTGCTCCGAGCTCACCCAGCCTGTGATCAAGCGTCTCTGTCTCTGGCAGAGTCCCACCTGGAGTCTCCGGACCCCGTAGATCCCTGAGCTCTCCCGGGTCGGAGACTCCCCGGATCTTGTGGGGACGCCTCACACAGAGCACCGGCCAGTGCCACAGAGCCCCGATACGTGTCACAGACCACTAGGAAATCTCGGCTCTGTCTCCGCAGCCGACTTCCCCGCTCTAATACCTGTGAGCTCTGCGACACTCAGACACCCCCGATCCTTCTGTGACCCCGTGGGACCTGAGTCCACGCTGTCCCCACGAGGTCTTCACCCCAGTTTAGCCTCTGGAGCGATGTCCCTCCGTGGAGCCGACTTTTAAAAGTTCTGATTTTGTGCTCCGCCGCTTGCCGGGAGCCGGCCCCTCCCCCTGGGGTCTATCTTCCCGTCGCGTTGGATTCACTTCTCCGCTGGTCCTACCTTTCAGAAAGTGGTCGATTTTCTGTTCCTAGAATTGTTGTTTTTCTTCTCTTCGATCTCCTGTTGGATTTGTAGGTGTTCGGAATGGTTTGATAGGCTATCTAGCTGATCTCCTGCTGGCTGATGTCGTCTCAGCCTCCTACTTCTCCGCCATCTTGACTCCTCCTCCCCATAGTTTAGTTTTAAGAGGGGGGAAAAACCTGGAGGGAGATCAAGAGTATGACCTTGAAGTGTTTTTGTTCATGCATCAAGTCTCCATTCATGCATAAGCATGCCAAGGGAGTAATCAAGGTAGCTGTTTCTGTCTTCCCTGACTGCTGGGTGTTATTACCCAAATCAAGTACATTAAACACATTGTGGAGAAGATAGGAAAGGAAATGAGCCTTTAAACAGATCTTTAAAATATTTTTAACTTGGTAGTATAATAGGGAATTATTTTTCTTTCGAAGAACAATGGATGGTCAGTATCATTTATTTGTCAGAATCAAGTTGAAAAAAACATAAGTACTTGATTTTGAAAAAAAAATGTTTCTAAAAATAAAAATCATTCTACAGTAAAAACTTTTTATACCATAGATAAGATTGCTCTATTCAGATACTACATGGTATCAAAGCATTCCAAAGATTACTGGAATTTAGGGCAGAAATGCAAAAGGTTTTGAGTGGGTAAAAAGAAATTCTTGGTTTAAGTGTAGAAAACGAAATAAAAGGGATGACTAACTCATGAATTTGGCAAAACAAATTCCTTCATCTTATCTAGATATTAAGAAATTAGTTGGTATTATAGCAAGCTAATTATTCTGTTTATGGAAGAAGATGCTTTAAGTACAAGGGATTTTTTTTCCTTCTTAATAAAATGCAAGATAACAAAATGATCCTTCTTTTGTGCTACACTGGAATGCTTGGAGTAAGGAAATGTGGATACCCACTGAAAAAGATTCTCACTTTAATTTTCTGAGAATAAACAAAAATGGTGCCATTGGTTCTACCAAAGTTTCTCATGATAACTTGAAATTTCAGTGTGTATCAGAAAACTTGACTGTGGCCTAGGATTCTGGGAACATTCAGATTCTTTCCTATTATTAAGAAATCGCATGACAGAGTACAAACTAAAAGGAGTTTTAAATTTGTTCCCACTTTGCAGTTATAAGGCCATTAATTAATAGCTGATTTTGTAACCATTCATTGCCATTCATTGCCTTTCTCTATTATAGACTACTCAAAAACAGCGTCAACACACAGTAACTTGTTTGTAACAGCAAGAAGAATTTCTACCTAACAAAATCCTGTTTCTATTTTCAAGAACCTATAAAAATATTGCTGACCATATGCAGAATAAATGAATTGTTAATAGGAATTTCATCTTCATATTACCTTGTAGACTTCACAAAATTTTCAGAAAGTGATTATTTACATCTACAACTTTGCTTCAAGCAAGTTGAATATTAGGGCTATTTGCACATGAGGAAACTGAGGTTCAGAGCTGCTGCATGATAAGTTTGAGGCCACCAAGTTAGCAAATGATAAAGCCAATAATAAAACCAATGTCTTTGTACTAAATGAAGAAATCTGTCTCCTATCAGATAGGATAGGATAGGGTTAGAAGAGGATAATATCATCTAGATCTTCTACAATTTTATATCCACAATTCTAATTTAATAAGTCTAATAAAAAGTTACCTATCATGATAAAAAAGAGGACTAATATATAAGAAATAAATAAAACCATAGGAAAAGAAAGAGACCAACAGATAATTTAGATAGCTTTCAAAATTACTATTATAGGGGCTCCTCAGTGGCTCAGTCGGTTGAGCATACAACTCTTGATTTCAGCTCAGGTCATGGTCTTGGGGTCATGAGATTGAGCCCTTGCACAGGGCTCTGTGCTCAGTGGAGTGTCTGCTTAAAATTCTCTCTCCTCCTCCTTCTGCCCCTCCTTCTCATGACCCTACCCCACATGCTCTCTCTCTAAATAAATAAAATCTTACAGAAACAAAATAAAATTACTGTAACATATTCAATGAAATAGAGAAGTAGATTAAGAATTTCAGCAGAGAATTGGAATCCATTTTTTAAAAAAATAAGGTCAATTCTAGAACTCTGCTGTGTAATACATTAACTGCAGCCAATTGCGGCCATTTAAACTTAAATTGGAGTTAAATAAAACTTAAAGTCCATTCCTTTCTAAGACAAAAAAAAATGTATAAGTCCATTTCTTTCTAAGACAAAAAAAAGATTTTTTTTAATAAAATTTATAAGTCCATTCCTTTCTAAGACAAAAAAGAAAGAAAGAAAAGAAAAGTCAATTCCTTTGTTACCCTACACATTTTAAGAGCTCAGTAGTCACATACAGTAGAAGGTTATCATAATAAACAGTATAGTCTATAGAGTACTTTCATCAACCAAGAAAGTTCTTATGGGCAGCACTGTTCTAGAAATAGAAATTACAATAACTGAAATTATGAAATAAATAAGGTTTAATATCAAACTAAATAAAACAAAACAGATTAGTAACCTGGAAAAGAAGTAATTAGAAAACATCCAAATTTGTAATAGATTGGGGAGCTTGACAGATCCTCTGCCCTATAAAACAACTATTTAACTGGAGAGAATTATTTAAAAAAAAATGAAAATGTAGTCTCTGGATATTGTCCTACTAGCACACAAAAAGTAGAGAAACATTCACTCAAGGAAATCTATCAAATCTCAGTAAGAACAGTGAGAGTCTATGACATTTAAGCCATTACTTCCTCCCTTTCCCCATAACCTATACCAGCACAGATTTATGGAAACTTTACTCTTGGCACATGGAACTAAGAAGTCCAGGAAAGTTTTCCCTCTCCCTTTGCTTCTAGGTCTAAGGCCATAGCTTCACTGGTGTTTCTCAGGCCTCCTAATTCCAAAACTCTATTCGATGTGGGAACAACGAAGAAAACTAAAACTCTCTTTCCACACCCACCCAGCCCCTACTTATTTAAAAAGAAGCTCTACTTCAGACCAAAAAAAAAAAAAAATCCAGGAAAATCCGGGTCCTTACCATACCTACCCTAGCTCACCTGTAGGATAAAGGTTCCATGACCAAAAGGAAAGCCAAAGAAGACAGGAGCTAACCACCCTTCTAATATTCTTCTGTAGAACTAAAGTGTCAATCTGAGAGAGGTTGGCCTCTGTTCCCACACCCAGCCACTGTGCAAAGGCACTGAGGTTCTACCCAGTAGAAGAGAAAGGCTATAAGGGGAATGACTTTATTTAGAAAAGAGCATGGAGAAATTTATGACTAAGGATCATGCCCAAAGATGTGCCCCCTCAAAGAGGAAACTTCCAAGCTACCAGCCCCTGACTGGAACATATGGAAAAAACTGTAAACTCCCTCAGCTATTACAGGGCCATGCATACACATTCAATAGTAAAGAATAAAAATCTAACTGACAAAGGTGACAAAAGTACAGCCTCTAATAAGTGACTTATGCTGATATAGGGATAGCAGTTGATGAAAGACAAAAAAAAGGAAAGAAAAAATAAGTATATGAGCAAAGATAGCAGAGGATGTGTACTACAGAGGGAAATAGACTTCACAGAATTAATTTAGTCAATTCATTAAACCCATAAACAAATGACAAAGCAAAAACAACAATAACATTAGTCCCAGTGGGACCAATAACCAGTGTTACTACAATATGTTATCTAAAATGTCCACTGTGGGGGCACCTGGGTGGCTCAGTTGGCTAAAGCAGCTGCCTTCAGCTCAGGTCATGATCTCAGGGTCCTGGGATTGAGCCCTACCTTGGGTTCCTTGCTCAGTGAGGAGTCTGCTTCCCCTTTTCCCCTTTCACTCCTCCTGCTTGTGCTCTCTCGGTCAAATAAATAAATAAAAATCTTTTAAAAAATAAAATAAAAATAAAATGTCTACTTTGCAACAAAAAATTACAAAATAAAGACAGAGAAAGTGCAACCCATATACAGTTCAAAAAACAAGCTTACAATAAAACTGTCTTTGAGGAACACAACTAATAGATTAAACAAAGACTTCACTAACAACTGTAACTATGTTCAAAGAACTAAAGAAAACAATGTCTAGGTAATTAAGCATTTATTTGTTTATTCTTAACTAGTGCAAAAGATAACTGTTCAAAGTAAAAATAGTAACCCAGCATTGGGTGATTAATAACATAAATAAATAAAATGAATGACCACAATGTCATACATGATGGCAGGAAAGAACTGGCAATACACTATTATAAGATACTTGCATTAAATGTGAAATAGTGTAGTGTTATTTGAAGTTAATACTATTTGTGAATGTATATTACAAATTCTTGGGAAACCGTTAAATATTTTAAAAGAAGCATAATACAATATGGGAGGAGATAAAACTTAATCATATAAAACACTTAATTAAAATCTGAAAGGAAATAAAAAGGAGTGGGGAGGGTAGGAAAAGCAAAGAAAAAAATAATGAATATAAGAGTGCTAACTTCGATCAAAAGAAAGCTGAATAGTTATATTAATTTCATAAAGCTGATTTCAGGACAGAAAAATTTCCAAGGATAAAAAGAAGTATTATAGGGAGAGGAATCCAAGATGGCAGAAAAGTAGGAGGCCTTAGTTTTGTCTGGTCCCAGGCATTCAGCTAGAGAGCTATCAAATAACTGTGAACACCTGCAAACTGAACAGGAGAGCTAAGAAAAGAATTGCTGCAATTTTACAAATAGAAAAGCAACCACTTTCTGCAAGAATGACAAGACAGAAAAACTTACCCTCGAAAAAGAGAACAAGAAGCAGTACTGACTGCCAGGGATGTAATCAGTATGGTTATAAATAAGATGTCAGAACTAGATATCAGAATAATGATTTTAATAAAGATACTACCTGGGCTTGAAAAAAGCATAGAAGATACCAGAGAATCCCTTTCTGGAGAAATAAAAAAAACTATAATCAAGTCAAAATCAAAAAGGCTATTAATGAGATGCAATTAAAAAAAAGAAAGCTCTAATGGCTAGAATAAATGAAGCAGAAGAATTAGTGACATAAGAAACAAAATGATAGAGAAAAAAAGAGGCTGAGAAAAAGAGAGATAAACAACTACTGGATCATAAGGGAAAATCTGAGAGATAAGTGATATGATAAACAAAACAATATTGGAATAATTGGAACTCAGGAGAAGAGGAAAGAGAGATAGGGCAGAAAGTATATTGGAGCAAATTATAGCTGAGATTTCCCCAATCTGGGGAAGGAAACAGGCATTCAAGTCCAGGAGGTACAGAGAATCCCCCTCAAAATCAATAAAAATAGGTCAACACCTAAATTTATAATAGAGAAGCTTACAAATCTCAGAGACAAAGAGAAAATCCTGAAAGCAGCTCAGGACAGGAGGTCTGTAACATACAAGGGTAGAAACATTAGACAGGCAACAGACCTATCCACAGAGACCTGGCAGGCCAGAAAAGACTGGCATGATATATTCAGGGTGCTGAATGAGAAAAATATGCAGCCAAGAATAGTTTATTTAGCAAGGCCATCATTCAAAATAGAAGGAAAAATAAAAAGTTTCCAGAACAAACAGAAACTAAAAGAATCTGTGATCACTAAACCAACCCTGCAGAAATATTAAAGGAGATTCCTGAATTGAAGAGAGAGCCCAAAAGAAACATACACCAGAAAGGTACAGAGACAATTTACAGAAACAGTGAATTCAGAGGTAATATAATGGCACTAAATTAATATTGTTCAATAGTTACTCTGAATGTAAATGGGCTAAAATCCCCAGTCAAAAGACACAGGGTATTAGGTTGGGGAAAAACAAACAAACAAACAAAAAACCAAGACCTATCAAGATGCTGTCTGTGAGAGACTCATTTTAGACCCAACACCTCTAGATTGAAAGTGGGAGGGTAGAAAACCATTTGTCATGCTAATGGACATCAAAAGAAAGCTGGGGTGGCAACCCTCATATCAAAAAAATTAGATTTTAGGGACGCCTGGGTGGCTCAGTGGGTTAAGCCGCTGCCTTAGGCTCGGGTCCTGATCCCAGAGTCCTGGGATCGAGTCCCGCGTGGGCTCCTTGCTCGGCAGGGAGTCCGCTTCTCTCTGCCTCTGCCTGCCTCTCTGCCTGCTGTGTGCTCTCTCTGTCTCTCCTCTCTGACAAATAAATAAATAAAATATTTAAAAAAAAAATAGAAATGGAAGGAAAATTTCAAAACTCTTTCTATGATGACAGCATTACCCTGATCCCAAATCCAAACAAAGACCCCACCTAAAAGGGGAATTACAGACCAATATCCCTGATGAACATGAATGCTAAAAATTCTCACCACGATACTAGCCAATAGGGTCCAACAGTACATTAAAAGGATCATTCATCATGACCAAGGGTAATTTATTCCTGGGCTACAAGAGTGGTTCAATATCTGTAAATCAATCAGTGTGACACAAAACATAAATAAAAGGAAGGACAAGAACCATATGATCCTCTCGATGGATGCAGAAAAAGCATTAATGTAATATTGTGGTCAATATATTTGGATGTTGAGTTAACATTTAACTCAACATTTAACATTAACTGTGGATTTAACACACAGTGGATTGAGTTAACCCCTATATTGGATTTAACACACATTGGTAGGGTAAAATCTAACAGGGAGAGGAGCCAAATGGAAGCCTCTAAAACTACATCCCTATCCTGGCCAATGAATTAATAGTGAATTAAAAATTACCACACCTCAAAAGATATACCCCTTACAGAAACTAGAGAATGATTTTAGACCACAGCAAGCTGAACTTGATCAGTAGTAACCCTAATCATACCATATGAAGCATGGAATTTTTATTATAACAGAATAATATGACTTCAAATACATGGTCTTATGGCCTAAATGGTGTCCCCATAAATTCATACATTAAAGCCTTAACCTCCAGAACCTGTGAGACTATATTTGGAGATAGGGTCTTTAAAGAGGTAATTAAGTTAAACGGGATCATAAGAGTGGCCCTAATCCAAATGATGAATGTCCTTATAAGAAGAGGAGATTAGGAGATTAGGACATGCACAGACAAGTGCGTTCATAGAGAAAAGACCATGTGAGGAGGACACAGCAAGATGTAGCCATCTGCAAACCAAGGAGAGAAGCCTCAAAAGAAACTAAACTTGTCACATTGATCTTGGGCTTCCAGCCTCAAGAACTGTGAGAAAATAAATTTCAGTTCCCTAACTCACCCAGTCCATCACTATTTGTTATAGCAGCCCTAGCAAACACATATATACAATATGTGGCCATTAAATCAATGGTGACTGTATTCTACTCTATCTCAATTTAAAAAGAGTATCATAAACAGATTGCATTAAAATGTAATGGACAACAATAACCATTCATAATTTTGCTCCAGGGATATGTTAATTCTCCTGGTCTTTGTTATAACATAGTCCATAGATATTTGGACATCCCAAAGAATTTCACATTTTTCCATTATAGAAATAACATCGTATTTATTGGGCAGCATCACTAAGTGGTGGCTAGCATACAGAGAATTTGGAAAGACAAATGCTCTTCAGATAATGGAAGATAAATTTCTACAGAGATGCAGAGAAGCCTGTGATTTCAGCAAAGCATTTAGAGGTACAGAGGTCAGATGTGTGCCAGGACAACTCCTCTTGAATAAAAGATAAATTGCTGCATCTTGCATCTTATATTGAAAAGAAGCAAGTTTGATGCTTGATAAGTCTTTTTAGGTCCTGAAGAAGTTATATTACACATCTTGGAATGCTCCTCCACCTCATAAGATGGGTGACATGAAAGACTATCGATTTTGAGTGGGATCTTGAGTACAAAAGGGCTCTGTATCAGGTCCAGGATATGACGCAATCAATTACATGCTGGACCATGACATCCAGAAGACCTTACAGTGTTAAAGTTGTCAGTGATGGAAAAAGATGCAATGCAGAGTTTATCCCAAGCCACAGTGGGAAAATCATTATGCAGACACTGAAGTTGTAAAGCAAGGCCATTCTATGTGCAGCAGAGAATAAATACACCTTCTTAAAACAGCTGTTAGTAAGCTACTGTGGAGAAAAACCCTTGACTACAGGATTCTCAGTGACTATGCATCTGTAACTGCCATCATGAGCCTGTTTCCGTTCAAACTACCAAGCCATTAAGTTCAGAAAGCCAAGGAACAACTTTTATAAGGTATAAATAGTACAATCATGATAAAACATGAGCAATACCAGGATGCATGAGCATCTTCCATGAACAGATAACCCAAGCCCCCATACAGCCTATCACAGTTGTCCTAGCATCCCTCCCTCAGGTTCCACCTATGGCAGTAGGAAGCTATGACTCTGTGAAGGAAAAGAATAGGTAGGCTCAGTATGTGGTTGAAATCCATTGGTGGCCTCAAAAGACAGTGGCAAAATAGTATCTTCTTAGCAGACAGAGTTGTATGTTGGAACACCAAGTCATCCTCTTTGTATATGAAGAGAAGGGCTGTGATATGGAAATATATATATAGATTCAAGAGCAATATGAAATGACTAATGACCTGACTGACTAGTCAGGATCCTGTAAGAAAAAAGAATAGATGATTGAATGCAAGTACCTCTAGGAGATAGTATGTGAATGATGGATTAACACGAGAGGAGGCACAGTTAACATTTATCAGAAATAAGACAAAATAACTTGGCCAGCTGACATTAGAATCTTTGTCACTGACCTCTCCAGTTCTGACACAATAGGCAACAGTGGCAGTGATGGAGGCTGTGCATGAGTACAACAACATATACTCATATTTACTAAGGCCAAATAGCAATGGCTGCCTTTGAATGTCCGACTTTTCAACAACAGAGACCAATGCTGAGCCCCTGATAAGGTATTATTTCTCCAGGGGATCGTTTGGTAGAAAATTAATTATATTGGACCCTGTATCTTGGAAGGACCAGTGACTTATTCTGAGTATGTGTTTGTCTTTCTTGCCCACAGAACCTCAGCCAGCACTATCTTTGGGTCTTATAGAGTTCCTGTTCCCACAGAAGTGGAATGTGATGTGAATATGGGGCCCACTTGACAGCAAAGGAGATAAAGGAGTGAGACCATGACAATGGGATACACTGTCTGCATGTCACCCCCTCCTATCTGGAAGCTGCCATCCTGATAAAAGTATTAGAACAGGCTGCTGGGGCTACACCTAAAATGGTGTACCTGAAGAGGCAATACTCTGCAAGGATGGGAAACTACCTTCCAGCATGCATTGTGCATGCAGTGTGCATACATGCAGTGTGCATCTCTGAATCAGACAACTCTATGTGATGTTATTACTCTGATAGAAAGTATATATCAGCTAGGTACCACAGACTGGAAAAAAATATGATGCCACTCACCATCATCCTTAATGGCATAACATATGATTTTGCACTTACTACCCCTGCAGGATTCGAGGTCCTGATTCTAAAGGGGGGTGACCTCTCCAGGAGAGAAAAGTAAAGATCCCATTGGAACTACTAGTTATGGCTGCTGCCTGAGCATTTAGGACTCCTTTTGTACAGAAACCAGCAGGTGAGAAGAGGAGTCACCATATACACAGTGGTAATTGACCCTCATCAGAAGGACAATATGGAGTCTGGAAACATGTATGTGGACTCAAGTAATTTGGACATTTTTTGGTACTCCCTGCTCACTTGTGACTGCACAAATGTTGCAATCCCGCCTGAGAACAGTATAGTTGCCAGGGACTCAGACTTGGAAAAGCAGGTTGGGGACACACCACTGGGTAAGCTACCAAGACTGGTAGAGGTTCCAGCTGAGGACAAAAGGAATCTAGAATAAATGGTGTTAGTTCATTTCACTAATCTCTCTTCTACATTTCCCCCCAAAAAAGAGGGTCCTACTAGAGCCCTGGATGAGATCTCCTCCCAAAAACTTCTATGAAGAAGTGTATTAATATGGCTGAAGAGGTGGACTACAGCAGCTGTCCAGCTGCACCTGACAGATGTCACACACACACATACACACACACAAAAGAATTTACTGTTCTGCTATAAGGAATGCAGTTAGGAGGATAGTATCAGCCTCAATGCCTTCAGGATCTGCCTCAGCTTCCAAGTTGAGGATATGATTTTCTCAAGCCACTCTCGTTCAAGACTAAGCACAGAAGGGATACTAGTTTTTTTTGTTTTTTGGTTTTTTTTTTTTAAAGATTTTTATTTATTTATTTGAAAGACAGAGATCGCAAGTAGGCAGAGAGGCAGGCAGAGAGAGGAAGGGAAGCAGGCTCCCCGCTGAGCAGAGAGCCAGATGCGGGACTCTATCCCAGGACCCTGCGATCATGACCTGAGAGGAAGGCAGAGGCTTTAACCCACTGAGCCACCCAGGTGCCCCAGAAGGGATACTAGTTTTAATCATTTCTGCCCAATACAGGATTCCTCAGGCAGGGCTCCTGTTTGTTCTAAAGTCCCCACTGGTTTGGCTGAGACTTACTCCTCTGTGTCATGGTCTGAGGCTCTTCCTGACTCTTTTATTTCCTCCCCACTTTCTTCTCAAAGCATCAGATCTAAAGACATTCAACCCATTTTCTACCCTTATCACTTTTGTCTTTCACAGAAGGTAAATTCCAGGCAATCATTTCACCCTTAATTCTGTTTCAGTATGTTTCCTATAGGTCCTAATTAACACAGAACTCAAAATGTGGCAGAACTATATTTTTTTTAAGTTTATTTACCATCAAAGTAAATATCAGGTAAAGAACTTTGAAAAATATCTAGTTTGCTGTGTGCTCAAGGTGAAAGTCAATTATCTTTGCTTTTTTTTTTTTTTTGCTTTTCTCAATCCTATGTTCCATATTACCAATATAGACTTCATTTCTTCAGTGGCTTGTTTTTCTCCTACCTTTTTGACATACTCCAATTTTATCTCTTCTTATTTTATTAGTTTTTTTCCTCTTTTTGCTTTGAGGTTTTGTTAATAAGGATATATTAATTCATTAACTTACTAGACTTCACGGTGATACTTCCGGTGACCAATTTTATCTGTTAAATATCACTATTTTTCTGGTGATTCTTCTCCAATAAAGGGTTTCCTCTTCCTTTCATCCTTTTTATAATACTATTGCATAGAACCTATTTCTTTAATTATTACTCATCTTTCAGTGAGGAGTCAGAGAAAAGTTGAGTCATGTTCCAAGCAAGGAGGAACTTTTCCTGGTTCATGTGAAGTCCCTCATCACAAAAAGTTTACGTGGGCGAGGGACTTGGTTTCTTCTTGGCTGAAAGTAAGCACTACTCACTTCTGTTGCACAGCCTCCATTTACTTCCTGAACATAGTCATGTCTTGTACATCTGCACTGGACAGCTCTTCCCTTATTTCTTGAACTCCAACTAAGTAGAGGGGGAGGTTCCTACCTATACACATCCTATTCCCATTGTTAAAAAAATTAAGGGGGCACCTGGGTGGCTCAATGGATTAAAGCCTCTGCTTTCGGCTCAGGTCATGATCTCAGGGTCGTGGGATCGAGCCCCGCATCGGGCTCTCTGCTCAGCAGGGAGCCTGCTTCCCCCTCTATCTCTGCCTGCCTCTCTGCCTGCTTGTGATCGCTGTCAAATAAATAAACAAAATCTTAAAAAAAAAAAAGGATTAGCTGGTTTCCTTCTCTTGGAGGTTTCTTCTACTTTGCACTACACTGCTCTGCCAGCCTGCCCTGAAGTCTGCACCTCTGATTAACATTTGTGGTATTTGGAAATTCATCCTCTCATATTGTGCCTTGTGTTAATATGCTTTCTAATTTTATCAAAGATGGCGACTGCCTTTTTTGTTTTTCTTTCTTTTTTTTTTCTTTCTTCTTTTTTGCTTAGGGTAATCCCCAAGAAGAGAATGAAGCAGAGCTGCCTACTCCAATACTTTAAAATCAGAAGTTTTCTATTCAATTTTATACACAATGCATTGGGGATAAAATTTTGAAACCATTAACAATGTACTTTCACTCTTTATCTTAATTATACTTTTCTGATTATACATTGAACTAATGGTATTTATCACTTCAGGGAGAGAGAGAAAATGTTACCTAGAATATTAAAAAAATTAACTGCTCAGGTTCGTGTCTTAAATCTGGCTTTCATAAAGTTCTTGTGAGATAAAAGACTCCATATTTATGCTCTCTTGTAAAATAATATAAACTAATAAATAATAAAAATCTTCCTTAAGATATGCCAAACAAAGTTTGTGGCTCTGACTGCAGTTTTTCTTTTTCACTATAGTTTATGGAGTATCAAATACGTGGCATTATATATGGTACATAGAGTACCTTTATATAGAAAGAAGTGAGAGGGAGAGGGAACGGCAGGATTACAGGCTGTGAGTATCTAGATGGTCTGCCTTGTGATCAAAATACAGAGGAAAGTTGCAATAGGTGATAGAAACATCAAGACAGATGTTTATGTCTATGTAAGTTTTCCTTGCATAGGAACATGCAAGGTCTATCTCATGAAAATTGCAAGCTTCTTATAGAGCCCCATGATTAACCTAGTATTATAGCAATGAGGAGAAACTCCAACAGCAAATTAAAAATGGCTAAGAACATACAGCATGTGGGTCTATGATAGGACTTCTAGTTCTCTATAATTAGTGGAACAAGAAGGAATGCCAGAAGTTTCCAGAAGTCCAGTACATAAGAGCAGAGACAGTGGTGTACCAGATGCCTGAAGCTGGGAAAAAGAAGTCTCGTAGTGTGATGACCTTAAGATCAGAGACTACAGCAAGTCAGAATTCTGGAATATCTGCCATTATAACAAGTTCTAAATTCTCAGAGGCTATAAAAATAAACATATAACCAATGCAGATCACTGGATTAAGAGAAATCTACCAACCTGCAGCTGAGAGCAGCAGAGAAATACAGATAGCAGATGGATCAAATTCCTTCTCTCTGAGACCAGAGCATATTTAAGCCTTCCTCTATATCCAGGTAGTACTGAGGAAGAACCAGGGGAACAGAGCCCGATTTCCAAAGGAAATGAGAAAGGCCTGATCAGGAGAGCTCTAAAATGACGTAAAGAAGCTTTTAAACTTTTAAGCCCTAAGAAACTGAATTATGTTTAATTGGCAAGGTTGTAATTTTTCTGCCATAGTGGAGTGCCAAGAACATGATATCAGTTATAGAAAAATTAATATTTTGATTTGTTTCTGCATGTTGTGCTAACTAAACAAAACCAAAGTTTTATTTTATGTGTAAAATTTGACCGTTTTTTCATGTTATAAAAATCATTTTCCATTTTATTAAACCTATTTGTAAACATCCACTTTAACAGATGCTTTACATATCTCTTGCCAATGCAACTTCTTCTGCCTCTCTCTAGTCTGAACTTTTACACTAAAACTTTAAATAATCTACAGTTTTGTTGTTTTGAGAAGATCTAACATTTTTCCAAAATCCTAACAAATTATGCCATCTCCTTCTACTGAATAATTCATCCTTGTCTCACTGATTAACGTTTCCAGTTTATTATATATTAAATTATATAACAATTTATTTTTAGACTAATTGTGCACATTTTCTCTACTGATTTAATAATTATAGTTTCAGAGTATGTTTTAGTATCTGGGAGAGCTAATCTTGTTCAACCTTGTTCTTTATCATTGTTCTTAACTCTTTTCCACTTTTTATTGTGATGAATTTTGAAATCACCCTGTCAAGATTTAAAAAGAAAATGTCACTGATATTTTAACTGGGATTGCATTAAATATGTGCATTAATTGTTTTTCCTCATCCAGAGTGTGGTATATCTCTACATTAATGTATTTTACTTTACAGGTACCTGAGTTTTTGTTGGTTGTTTGGTTTGGATTGGTTTTCACATACAGGTCACACATGCATCTTTTTAAGATAATTATAAGATATTATCTATCATTCATTTTATAATGAATTTGTACTAGTATATAGGAACTATATTAATTTGTTGTATATTTGTATATGAATGGTCATTTGCTGAAGTTTTACTAGTTCTAACAATTTTACAAATAGATTGTTACCGGCTTTTTAGTTGGTTCTTATATTTTATTTAAGACCACTTCCTGGCTTATGCTCAACTTGCCTTTCTGTCCCTGGGCACACAGATCAATGCTTTTGCTTCTGCCTGCTTTAATGACATGGTACATTTTTAGCTTGCAGTCATAGCGCTTTCTTCCACATGGGCCTAAGAATGACAGTGTGCACTGGAACAAAACAAACAATGCCATAAATATGCATTACTTAAAGTGTATTGATTAACAGTATCTGTGCTCACAAAAATCAATTAAACAAGATTATATATTCTAACAGTTTCCAAACAGTGCCCTGAAACTATAAACTGTAATTTGTGGTGCACAGCACAAGTAACAAAATGCACAAACAGCTGTGGTCCTGGTGGAAGACTCTTGCTTTCAGTCTATAGATCAGACTGAAAATGCTATGTCTCCCTTTGAGAGAGTCAACCCAGTCCCAGGTAACTGGTCAGCCTCTAACATCTGGAAGGATCTAGAAAATAACTTCCTTATTATAACTACCTGAGTCAGAAAAAGTGTTCTGGGAAAATTTCACACTTTTAAAGGAAAAAGTATTCTCTTGACTTCATAATGATCAAACAGATTTTTTTTTTAAGATTTTGTTTATTTATTTGACAGAGAGATCACAAGTAGGGAGAGAGGCAGGCAGAGAGAGAGAGAAGGAGAAGCAGGCTCCCCGCTGAGCAGAGAGCCCGATGTGGGACTCGATCCCAGGACCCTGGGATCATGACCTGAGCCGAAGGCAGAGGCTTTAACCCACTGAGCCACCCAGGCGCCCAACCAAACAGATATTTTTAACTAGATAAAAATTTCATCTGCTGGAATGCTTGAACGTAGGGTAAAGACCACTCAGAAACAAAACAAGAGATTTGGCATCAGTTTTTCTACATAGGTTCCTTGGAATCAGACACAGAGGTTCTATTCCATTTAGGTTAGCCCTGTCTCCATTGTAGAAGAGCCAGGAGCTTGGGCCTTTAGTGACTGCCACCTCTAGAACTTCCACTGTTAGCAGAGACCCCCACAGTCTTGTTGTCAGTTGCACTTCTTTGTTCCTGCCTTTTATCTCGGAGCCACTGACCTGATGCTGCTTTAGCTGAGATAAAATAATGATATCTGTAGATATTCACAGGGGTCTGAGTGGGAGGTTTGACATCACAGTAACTCAGAAAAAGATGAAACGGTGGAACTAGCAAACAGCAGCATATACAAGCTACAACTTTATTTGGAATTGCTATAGTTAAACAACAAAGGGAACAGGTTGACTCATTTAGTTTCTATTGTACTGGAGTGATGAGGTTATTTTAGTATGTGTCCTAGCTATTCCTTTTAGAACATCAAATAGAAATGGATTGGTCCAAACCTTAGTGAATACATTTGGCTCATAATAGAGTTTGCATTTAAATCAAATTTATAGTTGCCTAAAATAGACCCTCCAACTGTGCAGAAGTCATATAAGTAGCAGTCAGAATGGTTAGAGTGCTTTTTCCCATTCATTCAAAAGCACATAAGTTGCTAAAGATTCACTTTTCAACTGTTATCTGTCCTACTGAGACCATTGCAAGGGTTTAGTTTCTCCTCAATTACACTGAAATGATGTACTTTTGTCTGCTGCTGTTTTAAATCCCTATTATCTCTAAGTGTGTTTCTCTAAAATAATAAAAGGTGTCAAGTAATGCATCAAGGGGCTCAAAAGATTGTTCTTTCTTTCTTTCTTCTTTCATTCTTTCCTTTCCCTTTTCTTTCTTTTTATGAGAATTCACAGGTATAGTCTTGCTTTATTCTCCTATAGGATGGTTCTCAGCTGGGGAGATTTAGCTCTCCAGGGGACATTTGGCAGCTTTTAGAAGTATTTCAGATTGTCACAACTGTGCTAGTATTGCTACTGGGTGGTGGGTAGAGGCTAGAGATGCTGCTAAACATCCCACATTGCACAGGACAGCTCCCACAACAAAGATTTATCTAGTCAATAGTGTCAATATTGAAAAACCCTGTCTAGGAAAAACAAACAAGATTGATCAGGCTTATCTTCTATGTGATTTTTAAAGAAGGTGAACTGACATGTATTCACTCTGTTTTTGAATTTACATATGGGGGTTATTTCTTAAAAAATCATTTATGAGATTAAAGCCATTTATCTCAAGGTCTGATATCACTTTTCTATTTCAAATTCCTCTTATATTGCTGATCTACTAATTGAAATGATTTTCCTGTGGTAGAAAACTACCACTGAAGTCCTTTGCTGTCCTGGCAAGGGTGATGTTTAAAACAATTTTAAGTTTTTATTTTTTTTTTAAGATTTTATTTATTTATTTGACAGACAGATCACAAGCAGGCAGAGAGGCAGGCAGAGAGGGGGTGGGGAAGCAGACTCCCTGCTGAGCAGAGAGCCCAGTGCGATGCGGGCTCCATCCCAGGACCCTGGGATCATGACCTGAGCCGAAGGCAGAGGCTTTAACCCACTGAGCCACCCAGGCACCCCTAATTTTAAGTTTTTAAATCTTTCTAAGAAGGATAAATGTTCAGTTTATACTGTAATCCTTTCAAGGTAAAGTGAAGAGACTACAGTGAAACCTAATTATTTCATATATTTGTATTTTCAGTTATACTTTAGTTTTATTCTTTTAATATTTTAACTTTCTTAGCATTCTTATTTTTTATAAGGATTCAGAAGAAAGTATCAGTCTTTCAACTTTTTCATATAATGAAATTCTCCCACTGCTATGGACTAAATGTCTGTATTCCTCTAAAATCTATATGTTAAAACACTAATCCCCAGTGGGTGGTATACAGAGATGGAGTCTTATGGGAGGCAATTAGGCCATGAAGGTGGAGTCTTCTTGATAGGATTAGTTCCCTTATAGGAAGAAAAAGAAGGAACAGGAGTTTGCTTGTATGTTTTCTCTCCTCCTCTCCACTTTCCCACTTCTCTGCCATGTGAGGACATAACCAGTAAGGAGCTCTCACCAGAAACGGAACATGCCCACATCTTGATCTTGAATTCCCAGCCTCCAGAACTGTGAAAAATACATTTCTGTTGTTTAAGCCACCCAGTCTTTGGTAGTTTTCTTTCCTTTATTATGATTTTTATCATGATTTTTTATTATGTTATGTTAGTCACCATAGAGCACATAAGTTTTTGATGTAGTGTTCCATGATTCATTGTTTGCATATAACACCCAGTGCTCCATGCAATACATGTCCTCCTTAATACCCATCATCAGGTTCACCCATCTCCCCCGTACCCTGCCAAAACCCTCAGTTTGATTCCTGGAGTCCCCCTTCATTTTCCTCTTCCTTCTCCTAATGTTTTCCATGCTATTCCTTATATTCCATGAATAAGTGAAACCATATGATAATTGTCTTTCTCTGCTTGACTTATTTCACTCAGCATAATCTCCTCCAGTCCCATCCATGGTGATACAGAAGTTGGGTATTCATCCTTTCTGGTGGCTAAGTAATATTCCGTTGTCCAAATGGACCACATCTTCTTTATCCATTCTTCTGCTGAAGGGCATCTCAGCTCCTATGCTGCTATGAACACTGAGGTACATATGACCCTTCTTTTCGCCACATCTGTATCTTTAGGGTAAATACCCAGTAGTGCATTTGCTGGGTTATAGGGTAGCTCTATTTTTAATTTTTTGAGGAACCTCCACACTGTTTTCCAAAGTGACTGCACCAACTTGCATTCCCACCAATAGCATAAGAGGGTTCCCCTTTCTCCACGGCCTCTCCAACATTTGTTGTTTCTTGCCTTGTTAATTTTGGCCATTCTAACTGGTGTATGGTAGTATCTCAATGTGGTTTGAATTTCCCTGATGGCTAATGATGTTGAACATTTCTTCATGTGTCTATTAGCCATTTGTATGTCTTCTTTTGTCTTCTGCCCATTTCTTGACTTGATTATTTGTTTTTTGGGTGTTGAGTTTAGTTTTCTTCTAAAAGAACAAACTGAATAAAACATCTATAAACTATGGACAAGTAGTATGCATATTGAAAGTTCAGAAAAACACTTGGTCCCAGACACATGATCAAGTCCAAATGATAATATCTTCATATGTGGAATGACTGGGGCCAATCATTACACAAATAAGGAAGACATTAAAAGAAATATGTCTTATGACATATTCATATCTGGTATGAAGTCTTGAATATATCCTATATCTATACCTAGACCCTTTTCTCTGGTCTCTAGGATTAGATTTACACATTAAATGAAAATTGTTAAAAGTCTTTTCTAAAACAACTCAGAGAGGAAAACATGTGTTTCTTTCAGAGACTCCCCCCACTGGACATCAAATGTTCAATCTGTTTTATCCCAAATGTACCAAGAGAAAGAAATAATGTCGATATTTAAAGCAGTGCTTCTCAACTGGAGATGATTTTTTATAACTGGAGACATTTTTTGTTGTCACAGTTGGTGGCAAAGAGGGCTTGCTACTGGCATTGAGTGGGTAGAGGCCAGGGATGCTGCTGAATTTTCAAAAATGCACGGAACAATGCCCCCCCCACGGAGAATTATGCAGCTCCAAGTATCAATAATAGCAGGGTTGAAAAACTGTGATTTAAAGTATAAAACAAAGATGAGTGCTTTTGAAGAGTCCATTCCCTTTAATGCTATCACCTTTAGAACAAGAAACCAGACTAGAAAATATGTTTCTAAATTAAGAATGACTGTTTTTTAACTGTAAGGGAAAGAGATTTGGGATTTAGTGTTCATGATAATAACAGCAAATGTTTAGCAATATAGAAAACATGTAAATACATAAAGCAAGTTAAAGGCTGCACTGAGGTTTTTATTCTCATTTTTCTTCATGTTATTAGGCACTGTTCTACAGTATACAGGCTCAGAAGGCAAAGTAGTCTTTCAGATACTTTAGAGTACAGAATACTCCAGAAGCAAACCCTAAACAAATCTGACTCATAGTTACTCCAAAAAGATTCTCCTGAGACTGATTCATTCTTGGATTATACGCACAGTATGCTCTAAAGCCCTTCAACCAATGTGTCACTTTATAAATATGGCAACAAAATACATGATCAGCAGTCCTATTGGGTGCTCAAAGCACAAAGCTTGAGTAAGACATTGTTAGAAAGTGTTGGAGGGTCAGTAATGTATCCTCCAGACTGAGAAGGGCACTTTAATACCAAAAAACAAAGTAAGCCACTCCACACCATTTACATAGTCTTACCCAGGAAAACTTACTGGCAGGAGCAATTGGGCAGGTGGGCAGATGGAGGGACAACCCAGGGCATTATGCAGCTATTGTTGGCTGCTATTCTCTGTCCCATATTTTCTGTCCCCATCCAGACCATAATCCTCATGGGACTGGAGTGAGGGACATGATAGTAAGGTCACAAGGCAGTTATCTAAATTGGTATCACCTGTGTACCAGACAGAAGAACAAGATGGAGGGCCAAAGACAGAGTCAGTGTTGTAATACTCCTATAGACATAGTTAAAATAAATACAAATAATTAATATCTAATTTATCATGTAAGGAATTCAGAGAATTTGTAACCTCCTAAGAAGTAGTAAAAAGTAAAAATATGAACAGCTTCAAATAAGGTTTGCCACATTAAGGCAATATACCAAAACAACAACAACAACAAAACAAAACAAAAAAAACAAAAAACAGAGAAAAAAGAAAATTATGTTTGTGAATAAAGGATTATTAAGGGAAAATATTCAGGTCACATTCTTGGCCTTTAATGTCAACAGCAAGGATCATGGTAAGCATTTTGACCTTGTTACTTGTCCCATTGTGGTCCCAGGTCAGAAATCTTGCTATACTGAAGGGATCATGGGTTTGAATGATGTAGTAAGTTTTTTATTGTAGTTTTGTTTTGTTTTTGTTTTAAAGATTCTATTTATTTATTTGACAGACAGAGATCACAAGTAGGTAGAGAGGCAGCCAGAGAGAGAGAGGGAAGCAGGCTCCCCGCTGAGCAAAGAGCCCGATGTGGGGCTCGATCCCAGGACCCCCCCATTGAGCCACCCAGGTGCCTGACGTAATAAGTTTTATTTCAATTTTAATATATCTGAATTGTGAGGGTTTTTTAAAAATGCTTTAAACCATATAAACAAGTCACTTTCATTGTGCTTATCTCACAATAGGTACACATTAAGTACTTGCTGAGTATAAAAAATATTAGTACAGATAATACAGCTTATTCCAAGCAAAAGATTGAAAACATATTTTATGACTGAAATTAGAACGCAAAGAGTTTAAATAATTTTACCACAGGCACATAGACAGTGAAAGAGACAGAACTGAAGCATTGCTATGCTAATCAAATAGAAAAACAAAGAATCATTAATAAATTAATCATCTAGTACTTCTGCATCTTAGTATATATGTCAACTCAGATCTTTATATGTCCATATAATGTTAAATCAAATAATACAATTTATATTGGCTTGGAATCTTCTTTTCTCACTGAAAAATGCATCATAGATATTTTTTTAAGTCAACAATCAATATTTTCCACCTGAGTATCTGATTAGTAATCTGTGAAACCCTAATCCAAAGCATCTTAAGAGTGTTGCCACTAAAACAAAAAGAAAAAGACAAAAGAAGTGTCTCTGAACAAGTTTGGGAAATGCTTTGTAAACACAGTAAAATGAAAAATGTACTTACTGAAGGACATTTCAGGACATTTAGTATGCCTATGCACATTGTAATTATCCAATGAGACATACAGATTGTTTCATTACCCAAAATTAATTGATGAAGAAATACTTTAACTACAGGAGAGCCATCTACCATAAATAGGTAAAGCAATATAATACAGTGATCTGTTTTTTGATTGCATACTCCTAAGGGAACACTATTTGAACACAAACCAACATGTATGTATAATCACTTATTTATAAATTATATGCACATTCTATTGTATCAATGGATTGTGTGTATTATATAATACAAAAAATAGGAGCACCTGGGTGGCTCAGTGGGTTAAAGCCTCTGCCTTCGGCTCAGGTCATGATCTCAGGGTCCTGGGATCAAGCCCCGCATCAGGCTCTCTGCTCAGCAGGGAGCCTGCTTCCCTTCCTCTCTCTCTGCCTGCCTCTGCCTACTTGTGTTCTCTGTCAAATAAATTAAAAATCTTAAAAAAAAAAAAATAGAAAAAAGTGAATAAAATAGTTAATTTATTTTGAAGGCCCTGCTAATATTAATAGCTATTATTAATATTTTGCTAATATTAGCAATTATTTCAAGGCATGTAGGATAAAATTCATCTTTATGGTAGTTGTTGTAAGTATAGATTTTTTTAAATAAAGATTTTACATATTTGTTTGAGAAAGAGTAAGCAAGAGAGAGAGAAGGAACGGTGGGGGGCTGAAGGAGAGGGAGAACGAGATCCCCCTGAGCAGGGAGCCTGATGTGGGGCTTGATCCCTGGACTCTGGGATCATGACCTAAGCCGAAGGCAGACACTTAACCAACTGAGCCACTCAGGTGCCCCGTAAATATATATTTTAAATAGATACTGATGATTTTAATTTTTAACATATTTTTATAGGGGTCTGTTAGACTGTTACTATTTTTAACTCCTAATATGCCAGGTTAAGAGCTTATACAAGGATTAAAAGTGTCATCATTGTAACTGAAAACTACAACACATAGCAGTTACATAGAAACATCTCCACAGTGTGGCTCTCACTCTTCCCTCAGGATCCATCATTTGACTTACCATGTGACCAAGTGAGTTACAGTGTCAATGAGGACATGAATATTAATAAAAATGTAATTAAAAATCCTAGCATTTTCTTTCCATATCATAGGAGATCATCCCGAGAATTAAGGCCTTATGAAGGATACTTTTTGTGAAGTGTGATAGGCAGAAGAGCTATTACCTTGGGTTGAAAAGAGCAGGAGTAAAGGAAAGAGAAACATTCCAGGTAGACTGGTATTTCAAATGACCTGGCCAAGAAAGGGAGGAAGAAATCTTATCTAAGAGGCATAAATGTCAAGGTACTTTCTTTTACTTAGTTGTTCTTAAAATGGATGCATCTTAAGTATGTCTAAATATCAAATATATGCTGGTGGGAAGAGAGCCAATGGAAAGAGAGGAGAAAGAATATAAGAGAGGAAAATGATGGCTGAAGAAAAATTACAGGAGCAGAGCCCGAGCTATTGCAACATACAAAGGAAAGCTCTATTTCCCAACTAGGAGAGCAGGAGTAATACATGAAAACACCCTATCTAGAAAGAAACAGTCTGTGCTTGCTTGACAGCACATATACTAAAATTGGAATGTTACAGAGAAGAGTAGCAAGGTCCCTGCGCAAGGATGACATGCAAATTTATGAAGTGTTCCATAAGAAAGAAGGAAGGAAGGAAAGAAAGAAAGGAAGGGAGGAAGAAAAAAAAAAGAAAGAAAGAACGAATGGAAGGAAGGAAGGAAGGGAGAAAGAAAGAAAGAAAGAAAGAAAGAAAGAAAGAAAGAAAGAAAGAAAGAAGGAGAGAAAGAAAAAAAGAAAAGAAAAGACAAGAGAGAGAGAAGATCATGTGGTAGTTGTCTTTCTCCAGTTGACTTATTTCGCTAAGCATAATACGCTCTAGTTCCATCCATGTCGTCGCAAATGGTAAGATTTCATTTCTTTTGGTGGTAGGAAAAGTAAAAATGAAAGAAGATGGGATCGGGAGGGA
>ML101463.1:0-24281 GCA_003697995.1 Taxidea taxus jeffersonii | reverse complement strand
ATGTTTAAATAAAGCTTAAATAAAGTTAAAAAAAAAAAAGGAAAAAAGAGAGAGAGAAGATGTGGCCTGACTCATACTGTGACAGGGACTAGAAATGAAAGCAAAAATAGATGAGTGGATAATAAAGAACCAGTATTATAATGCAGAACCAGCACCGCAGAAGAGTCTGACCCTAAGGTGAACAGCACCCTTATTCCTTTAATGATTCCAGAACCATTTTCAGCGAAGAGACGCAGTGAGGAGGAATTGGTAGTTAACCCAGAACCATCTCATATACTGATAATGTATTACCAATTTATTTTCAAATTTACAAATATCTACTTCCTGTTTACCATGTTCCAAAAAATAGGCTGGATGCTGAAGGTCCAAAATGAACAGAGACATGTGCTTCTTGACCTCACAGTTTACATTTGCCTTTTTATTTTAGCTGCTGTGCATATGAATTATTTAAGAAACTACAGTTTGTCTCATAGTATAAGATGTCATTCTTAATTAAATCTTGTATTTTTGAGTAGGACAGAAAAAACAAAACAAAAAACCCTTAGTTTTGAGTAGGAAGAAAAGAGAACACTATGGACTTTACTGATTTTTTTTTTTTTTTTTGGTAGTCAGTATTAGATGACCTAAGTGGGCAAAATTGCTCAGAATAGTTCCTAAAACTCTACATCTCATTGATATTGGAATATGCCAATAGCTATAAGGACGCAAATACAGCTTGCCTTTTTTTTTAAAGATTTTTTTATTTGACAGAGATTACAAGCAGGGAGAGAGGCAGACAGAGAGAGAGGGGAAGCAGGCTCCCTGATGAGCAGAGAGCCTGATGCAGTCCTGGATCCCAGGACCCTGAGACCATGACTTGAGCTGAACGCAGAGGCTTAACCCACTGAGCCACCCAGGCACTGCAGCTTCTTGTTTTTTTTTAACATCTTTTTTGTTTCTCCAGTATCCCAATCATTATAAAAAGAAAAAGCTGGGTAACAGAAAGAGAAATACATATAATCATACTTTGTAAATAAAAGAGAGAATACATGAAAATAGCTAAGTTATTGACATTATTATTAAAACATGGTTTAAAATTTTTCCCTTCCTTTCAAGATTGAGTTTTAATGTTTAACATTTGTGGTTTGTGTACCAAGCAATTTCATAGATACTGCAGTCCCAACTTAACATGCTATGTTGAAATGAAGATTTGCAATACATTAAGGTTTCAAATAAATACCAAGGAGATAACAATATCTTTCCTGAGTCAATAGATCAATGTCAACTAAGGAGCACCAAGGAAAACAAAACGAAGAAGCTGGAAAAGATAAGAAGAAATAGGCAGAGGCTAGACGACTATCAAAAGAAGACTTCCCCTTTCCAATTTAACAGTCTTCCCAACTGTAGCAAGAATAGGATGTCTTGGATCCTGGATCACATTAAATCTACTGTATTTTGCATAATTATTCCCTATTTCAGGAAATGCTTTAATGTTAATGAAACATGAATTAAGCTATGAAACGTGAACATTTTTTTTTTTTAAGATTTTATTCATTTATTAGTTAGAGAGAGAGAGAGAGCGAGCACAGGCAGACAGACAGGCAGGCAGAGGCGGAGGGAGAAGCAGGCTCCCTGCGGAAGGAGCCCAATGTGGGACTCGATCCCAGGACGCTGGGATCATGACCTGAGCCGAAGGCAGCTGCTTAACCAACTGAGCCACCCAGGCGTCCCGAAACGTGAACATTTTTTAAATCATCAGCAGCCTTTGCTAGAAGTTATCACTGACTGTATATGACCAGAGGAAGAGAACATAGTAAAGAATAAGTAACTTGTAATTAATAATAATAAGTGAATAATAAAATAGTAATTCTTGATTTTTTTTCAATACTTGAGGAATACTTGGGACAGGAGAGAAGATAAAACAAGTCATTACATGTTCAGAGAAATTACTTTGATCTGTTTTTTTCTTCTTATAATATTGGCAGCCATAATCATGTAAGCTCTGAAAATGACAGCATTCAGTTCAGCAAAATTGTACTGATTAAGATGGATTATGTAAGAAATGTTGAACTACATTTTATATAGTGTCCCCGTCTGTGTGTAGGAATTATGTAGCAGTTTATATAAATTAGACAATGCATAAGGTATGTCTAAGACGTTCACAGCTCTATGTTGCAGTGCTACCTTGCACAGAAGCTCAACCCAGAGTGCTGTGTCCTCTTAATGACCTACACTCTTCAGAATGGAGCTGCCAAGACAAATGAAAGCACAGGATTTGGGTAAAAATCCACATTCTCTTGGTTTGTCTCCCTCCCGATCCCATCTTGTTTCTCTTAATGTCATAAAACAAACTGAGGGGGGTGGTGGGGGGAGAGGGGTTGGGAGAGGGTGGTGGGGTTACATTATATGTTTAAATAAAAAAGCTTAAATAAAAAAAAAATAAAAAATTTAATAAAAAAAAAAAAGAATAACCAGAAAAAAAAAAAATCCACATTCTCTTTCCAGCTGTGCCTCCCTGACCCATCTGGAAAATAAGAAAACTGTCCTTCTTTATAAAGCACTTTGCAGCCTGATCCTTCCCTCTTTTCTATCTCACCATCAGGATATCAATACATGTGCACATTGATGGATTACAATGCCTTTAAGAAGTAAACTACAACCAGTGAGCCCAGAAATAATTAAGATTGTGGAAAAGTTTGACGCAAATGAGACTGGTTTCCTAAAATCACTATAAAAATAAATTCTATTGCTACCTGCATGAGTTTCAGACTTTTTTGTCTGACCTCCTGTTGCTGACTTCTTTTCCTGGGACTGTGGGGAGCCTGGGCTTAGCAGTTCCAGGAGTTGAGAGTGAGTGTGGGAATGGGGGAGGGGAAATAAGCTCTTAGCTAAAGAACAAAGGGGGACTGACGCTCAGGTCCCAGCTGAGAGTGTGGGAAACAAGTGAAGTCGAAAAATTAGGTCTAACTGAAGGGTGGAGGCCAGAGACGAGACATCAAGAAAAGCCTCAGGAATGAACAAGTAAGGCAGTCAAGGCAGGTGTGGAAGGCAAAACACAAGACAGATTCTGGACATAATGGAATCCATGGCACTGGAATTCTTTGTACTGTGCCACAGTTGATCCCATGGGTGGGGTGGGAATCATGAAGCTGACCTGTTCTTACAGTTCTAAATATTTGATCGCCTCCTTCGATATGAAAGATTTAGAAATACAAGGTAGGAATTAAAAAATAGCTTTAGAGAAAACTGTACTCTGAAAAGAAATCTAATTTTCAGACAAAAACAAAGAATTTGCACCTCTAGATGTAAAATCAAGTCTCTGAATTTGTCCATGTTTAATAAATCAAAGTGTTGTCTTATCTTTAAAAAAAAACCATTCCTTATTTTAAAAAAAAGCATTCCTTCCACAGTTTATGAACATCAAAATGGATTTATCATTGGTTACATTCTAGGGAATCTTGAGCCTCTTCTGCCAGAGGAGATAATGCTTGTTATTGCTAGACCCTGCTCATAACATAATGTGTTAATCAGAATAGGCTATACCTCAGTAACAAATTAGCCCTGAAATATCAGTTTCTAATAATACAGCAAGTTTATTTCTTCCTCACACTACATGCCCAATGAGAGTCAACAATACAGCGGTTCTGTTCCTTATAATCATAAGGAGAGGCTGACAGAGTCCTCTGCCCAGGGTATAGCTGGTAATCATCATAGGGGACAAAACAGGTTAGAGAAATTCAGAGGTTTTTCATTGTTTCAGCTTAATGTTCACACATCACACCCATGCACATTTCATTGGCCAGAGCCAGTCTACTGCTCTCACCTAATTAAAGAAGCTTGGAAAGTATAATGGAAAGGAGTATTGGGTATTTTTGAATATTAGTAATGGTTATCATGTATAATTTTTAAAAAATAATCATAAGACCCTGGAAAAGCACCTTTTGGACAAAAGAGGACATAAGAAGAAAAACACACACACACACACAATACAAAATGAGGGGCATGTACATAATCAAGAAGGAACAACCAAAGGATCTTAACAGTAATTTGAAATTAGGGTGTTTCAAGTAATCCATAAATGTACAATTACTGCACAACGATGTTTCCCTCAGATACAAAAAGAAAAAAAAAGTAATTGAGTTTATCAAAGGTAGGATTTAAAAAAAAACAAAAACAAGGTAGGGTGGGATTATGCCCTCTGGAAACTAATGAGACCAGAGATAACATACAGAGGCTACCTCTGGTTGGAGCAAACTAATGGGGTCTCAGTAGAGAATTAAGCCTACTCACATGTTCAGAGCTGAAAGAATGAGCCTCAATGATTCCTAGTAAGTTGATTTCAAATATATACTATTAGAGAATGCAGGAACTCCAAAGAGCAAAAGGGGTAATTTTTAGGTCAGTTTAGAGAAGGGGTCCTTAATGGTCCTTCTCTTTCAAGTTGCTAGGAAGAAAAAGGACCAGGAGAACAAACCAAGAATAATTGTGATGAAACAGTAACAGGCTTGAGAGTCAGAGAAAAAGAGAAGATAAACAAAGAAGACTAGGAAGCCTAATCTGAAAAGAATTAGCAATCCCATTGGGCCAATGGGAATCTGCTGAACTTGGATTCAGGGCTTGGTCTAGACTCTGGATTCAGACAGAGTGAATGACTCAGGAAAGGGACTCTTTGACCTAGCTTCATTTGCATTTTAACGTAGACCAGCAAACCTATGATCGATATTACTTTTAAGAGCTTTTCTAGCTTTTGATAACCCCTATTATTTGGAATTTTAAAAATCCCTTCTGTTTCCTTGTATGTTTGCAGTTAAAGCCTTAACAATCCCAGTCTACCAGAAAGAACAGCTGTGAGGGTCCAGGCTGAGTCACAAGCAACAGCAACTAGGAATGAGAGTAAACAGTCAGATGCTTTAGTCCCATGGAAGCAAAGAGAAGATGAAGGGATCAGTCTAGGATATAGGTAGAAACTAATAGGAGAACTTGGCCTGCCTTAAAAAAAACTTATTCAATGTAGGTGACAAAGGTTGGTACTGTTGGGATTTCCATTTCTTTATATATAAAATCACCAAGACCTTCTCCAAACTATAGCAAGATTATAAGGTAGAGAGCAGTTTAGGAACTGGGCCTATTCCCATCATGAACATTAGTGTCCATCACAGACATTCTAAGCATATTTTTATTCCAGTATCCAAGCTACTGATTAAAATGTTAACGGGCCTACAAAGTAGCCTCTATGGAATGCCATTTGTTGTGTCTCCCCAGGCTGACACTGAACCATTGATAATATTTGTCAAAATGAAACACTCCAACCAGCTGTCTCTTCTCACAGCACATTCATGCACAGTTGTTGGTAAGGAATTAAGACTGTAACAGCAGGGACATTAAGGATTAGGTTTGACAGTTCAGTAAGAGGAATCCAAGAGGCATCCAAGTCAAGATGCCTTCCTATTTTAGCAAGAGGACGATTTCAGTTAATGAAATGTACTTTGAAAAGAACTAAGGATAAAGAAATGTGGACAGCATTTTGAATGACAAAACAGGAGTCCACTCGTGATTGTTGATCATTGCTTTTCAATCAAAAAGCACATAAAACAAATAAAATATTCAATGATTAACACTGAAATAGACAGTAGAAAAAAATGATGTTGATAAATTCAAAAAATCAGGTCAGCTTTTTGCCAATGTTTAAAAGAGTATCTTGAAAGATACAGTGGTTTCACTCTATTAACTGTATTCCCAGAAAAAGGAATTTTAAGAAGGAAGATACTTTCTTTTACAATCACAGTGAAATCATGCTTAAAATGACTGTTGAGATATTCTACAATAGAATGTTTTATTTTTCCAGCTTCCTAGAAATACGGTCCTATGATTGGAACAGCTGTGCTGTTTAGCTTTCTCCTTGTCTCGTAATTCAGATCAGGTAGTAAACAGCTGTTAAAAAAATCTGTCCTTGAGCTTGGAGGGAGGAAGATGAGGCCTCAGACATTGTAGCTTCTGACTTCATTCCTGGCATCATGGTTTAGGTCAGAGATTACAAACTCAATAATCCAGAGGCTATGACAAACACTGATAATGCTGAGAAAAACTAATTAAATACACTTCTTCCCAGAGGGGGTGGTAGAAATGGAAGAAGTACTGTAGTTAAATGGTGCACTGAGCCTATGAATATCTGGGGCCCACAGATTTTGTGTTTTAGGATTGATATGTACATTTTAGTCCCAAGTGAGACTTCTATATAGCTCCCATCATTTTATTATGTCTTGGGTGATCTGCACAACCCTAATAAAATGAAGAAAAAAATTCAAAGTGAAGAGAGACATAAGCTCCTGGTTTTTGAGACAAAGGCTCAACAACCAGCCCTTTAACCCAAGGAGTCTGCTGAGATGCCCAGCAGCTGTGCTGAAGGATGGGAGCCCCAAGCTGTGTCCATACCAGGGCACTTCCATCCTGGACAGCACTCCAACACAAAACTGACAGAGAGAGTAGATCATTGCCCAGTTTGGTAAAGCATCGTTTTTAGAGGCTGATGTGTCTTTAGACTACGGGTGAATCCACCTCATAAAGTATACTTGGTGAAGTGCCTGGGTGGCAAATTCAGTTAATTGTCAAGGTCCAGCTCTTGATTTTCATTCAGATCATGATCTCAGGGTCCTGAGGTTGAGCCCTGGTCATGCTCCACACTCAGCACAGAATCTGTTTGAGAGTCTCTCTCCCTCTTATTCTGCCCCTCCCGGTGCTTGTGCTCTCTCTCTCTCTCTAAAAAATAGATATTAAAAAAAAAAAAGGTGTACTTGTTAATGCCCTGTGGAGTATAAAGAGTTAATGGGATTTATCTCATAATTTTTATCTCATTATTGTAAGTTGATATTTTATGTGCATTTTAAAATGTAAATACACTAGCATACTAGATTGCATATAAAATATTAAACAAATAAACATATAGGAGATATATGCCTGCCCAGGATGCTATAACAAAATACAGTAAACTGGATGGCTTATTATCAACAAGCATTTATTTCTCACAGTCCTGGAGCTGGAAAATACAAGATCAAGGCACTGATTTCTAGTAAGGGATGGCTTGTAAGGCCAGCCTTTGATGTCTGGTAAGGGTCAGCTTCTTAGATGGCCATATTTTTGTTGTATCCTTACATGGTAAAAGCAGCAAGGTAGCTTTCTTTGGCTTCTTTTACAAAGCACTAATCCCACTCATGGGGGCTCTGCCCTAATGACCTAATCACCTGCCAGAGGCCCCACCTTCTAATACTATCAACTTGGGGGTTAGGATTTCAACATATGGATGGAGGAGGGCAGCTGACAAACATTCAGACATGACACACATTCATTTATTTATTTTTATAGATAGGGGAGCATACAATCAAAAATATTGAAGACCACTGTTCCAGATTATTCCCCTCCCCCAGCCAAATGGGAGTGAGGAAGCAGAGAAAGGGGAACCCTCCTACACTGTTGTTGGGAATGCAAGCTGGTGCAGCCACTCTGAAAAATGGAGGTTCCTCAAAAAGTTGAAAATAGAGCTACTCTATGACCTAGCAATTGCACAGCTGGGTTTTACCCCAAAGATACAAATATAGTGATCCGAAGAGGTACCAACATCTCAATGTTTATAGCAGCAACGTCCACAACAATCAAACTATGGAAAGAGCCCAGATGTCTATCAACAGATGAATGGATAAAGAAGATGTGGTATGTATGTATAAACACACATACACACACACACAGGAGTACAATGTAGCCAACAAAAATGAAATCTTACTATTTGCAATAATGTGGATGGAACTAGAGGGTACTATGCTAAACAAAATAAATCAATCACAGAAGACAATTTTATGATCTCACTGAAGTGTGGAGTTTAAGAAACAAGGCAGAGGATCATAAGGGAAGGGAAGAAAAAACAAAACAAGATGAAACCAGACAGGGAGACAACCATAAGAGACTTTTTTTTTTTAAGATTTTATTTATTTATTTGACAGGCAGAGATCACAAGTAGGCAGAGAGGCAGAGAGAGAGGGAGGAAGGGAAGCAGACTCCCTGCTGAGCAGAGAGCCCAATGTGGGACTTGATCCCAGGACCCTGGGATCATGACCTGAGCCGAAAGCAGAGGCTTTAACCCACTGAGCCACCCAGGGGCCCCCATTAGAGACTTTTAATCATAGGAAATAGGAAACAAACTGAGGGTTGCTGGAGGGGAGGGGAATGGTGGGATGGAGTAACTTGGTGATGGACACTGGGGAAGGAATGCGTTGCAGTGAGCACTGGGTATTATATAAGAGTGATGAATCACAGATCTGTACTCCTGAAACAAATAATATAATATATGTTAATTAAAAAAGAAGAAAAACTGGGACGCCTGGGTGGCTCAGTTGGTTGGGCAGCTGCCTCCGGCTCAGGTCATGATCCCAGCGTCCTGGGATCGAGTCCCTCGTTGGGCTCCTTGCTTGGCGGGGAGCCTGCTTCTCCCTCTGCCTCTGCCTACCACTCTGTCTGCCTGTGCTCGCTCTCTCTCTCTCTATAACAAATAAATAAATAAAATCTTTAAAAAAAAAAAAAAAGAAGAAGAAAACAAGGTAGATTTCGAAGGCACTGCTGTTACCGTAACTCTATAAAAGTCATTCAGATTAAACTCTTTAGCTTAAGATATTGATCCGACTAATGTCACCATTGAACAGAAAGAAGAAAAAAAGGAGGGAGGAGAGAAATGAGAAATGACAGTTTCTTTCCTCAGGTGACATCTTTTTTCCATAATAAATCTCTAAACAAAAGACCCAGACTGCTCACCTTCATATTCACCTCCATGGCATACCATGCTTACGTTGGTGTGAGCCACGTGACTCTCCAGTGAATAATCTGTTAAGGCCAAGGAACAGAATCCAAAGCAAAAGGTACCATTTGGAGAAGGATGTGTCTTAGTGAGTAGAGGATACCAACGGAGTAGAGAGAGTCAGGGAAATGCAACTGCAGAATTTGTCATCAAGTACTTTGTCAGCAAGGTGTCAAATAGTGAGCAGAGGACAAGGACACTTATCTTACAGTGGAAACCAAGACATCAATTTCAATAGGTAGTAAACAGGTGGCCCTGGCCAAGTCTAGCCTTTAGATACGATGTGTTCAGCCATAAGTGATTTGTAAAATTTTGAAGTAAGTATTTAAAACTTGGGAGACTTCACACCAAAAAAAAAAAAAAAAAGAAAGAAAGGAAAGTCCACATCTCTAACTTCTCTTGATAAGTGAGAGATCTAACAGCACTGGGTCAGTATTCCCAAATAGCGACCATGGGCTGGAGATGAATTGTGTTCCATTGGAAGAGTGGGTAGAGCCTCTCACTTTCATATTACCTCCACACAGACTATTTCACACACCTTCACTGTTTCTACTCTTCTAGGTTCACAGATATTGGAAGGACCTAGAATTCTGAGAGAAGCCAAGGAGACAAACAAACAAGACAGCCTGAATCATAGCCCCATAGACCCTCTTCCTGCCCACATTGCCTACCATGGGCAAGGTCCTTGTTCCAGGGATCAGTGATGGGAAGAATTAAAAGCAAACAAACAGATGAGGTATATGTTCCCAATGAACTTATATCCTAGTTGAGAAAATTGGATAACACATTAGTAATGCAGTTCTCAGTGATACTATCGAAAATATTTTAATGCTATCATGGAACAGTCACTGTTCTTTCTCTCATGTGGTTTGTATTCCTTTACACATATGAATTCCCATAGAAACCCCATGAAAAGGAAATAACTGCATCCCATTTTTCAAATAGGAAATTGAGTCATGGAAATAAGCAACTTGTATAAAGTCCCACAGCTAGTAAGTGGAGAAGTAATAATGAGCTCCAGCAGTCTGACTTCAGAAGCAAGGCATTTAACCCCTCTGCCACACCATTAAGTACTAAGCAGAGTGTTAGAATGGGCTGATGTGACAGAGGCATTGGGCAGTGACTTTAGATTTGGAAGTCAAGAATAGACTTTCTGGAAGCGACATTTAAGCTGAGATCTGAAGAATACAACTATGCAAAAACTAAAGTAGTAGGCAAAAGGAGCAACTTATGTGAAGGACTAAATTTGGAAAGAGCTTGTTTATTAAAAATCCCAAATGAGTTGACCAGTGAGATGGCAGCTTGATGGGAGAGTAAAAAGGAGAGTGGGGGGAACTGGAGAGGGGAGATTGAAGACAAAGCACAAGCCACACTCCAGGGTATAGAGTTGCCATTTCATGACAGCTGGGAGCCAGTGGAGAGTAAAAGCCTGAGAGGGGCACATAATTCTATGTGCGTTTCAAAAACCATGGTGATGTTCACATTTACCAGGGCTCTTTATAAACTGACCTTAAGGTATGTTTCTACCTTCATACATCTTGTGATCTAACCAAAATTCGAGGAACTATATAAACTGACCTTAAGGTATGTTTCTACCTTCATAGATCCTATGATCTAACCAAAATTCGAGGAACTATCGTTGTGCTAGAAAAAACAATTAAACAATTCTGTGGAAATAAAGCCCTGATTTGTATTATTTGCCTATCTCTATGGTATAAATACTTCCACAGTAGTTGATCTTATCCTATCAACAATTTAACAATCAGCTTTCAAAATTCCTGAATATTTAAGAATCAGTGCTTCGGGACGCCTGGGTGGCTCAGTTGGTTAAGCGGCTGCCTTCGGCTCAGGTCATGATCCCAGCGTCCTGGGATTGAGTCCCACATCGGGCTCCTTGCTGGGTGGGGAGCCTGCTTCTTTCTCTGCCTCTGCCTGTGCTTGCTTGCTCTCTCTCTGTCGAATAAATAAATAAAATCTTAAAAAAAAAAAAGAATCAGTGCTTCACAGCCAGTTCCATACCTATACCTCAAATATTTTCACCTTTTGAACTCACCAGATCCTTTCATGGTATGACTTTCCTACATTCTGTTCCCCTTGCCTATAAAATTTAACCACTGTAGGGCTGTGGTTAAGAGAAAAACCTGTGGCTTCAGATGGACTTGGATTGCAATCTAGCTTTGTAAACCAAACACATGATCTTAGGAAAAGTTCTTAGATTCTCTAACTCTCTGATATTGATAACATGGGTATGATAACAGCCCCTAATTCAAGGTATTATTACAAGAATCAAATGAAATAATGTAACAAAAAGCACTTAGCAGAGTACCCGGAATGTTACGTACTTCTTTAGAAAATTTATTTTATTCATCTACTTATCTACTATGAGCTAGAAGCTGAGGTAAGCTACAAAGTTTGTAAAGTTTGTCCTTCAATAGCCAGTCTTTTGAGTTAGGTCTCCTGCCTAGTTTTCCCCACCTCTAAGATGCTTTCCAGGATACACATAAGAGTCTTTTTCTCTCATAGCCTAAAGGAATACTTAATAATATATATCTTATATATGATATGAGAATAAATAGTGGCTTAAAGTAACAGTATCTATTTTGTAATAGAGTTTCTTGATAACAGGAAAAACTTCAAGATGCTGATGGCGGAAATTTCTTGCCATAGTATTTTATTGGTGCTGCAGAAAATTTTGTAAATTTTCTGTACAGGCAGCAACTTGAGGTAGATAACTAAGTCTGAGCCTCTACCTGTCAGTTTTTATTCAGAGGAATTCTATGGACACTCATCTTCATGTTTAGTTGTACCGACACTAAGAACAGCTTTATTCATTGACAATTAAAGATGTAGGTTCTATGACAGTTCCATTTTACCTTTGTGACCCTGTTTAAGTCCCAAACTCTCTGAGATTTACCACATTAGAATGAATTCGGAGTCTATATGTGCTCTAAAATTCAATGATTCTACACATCTAAATATTTATAATTCCAAAAGCACCTCCAAAGCTAACAGAAAAAATGCATTTGACGCCATTCTTGTGAGATTAACATAAACTTAGACCTCTATAGCAAGTCAGAGTATTGAGTCAATTGTATGAATAATTCAGAAAAAAAATAAAGCAAAATAAGAACTTATGGTTCTAAAGCTTTCAGAATACACAATTTATAGTCTTATTCAGAAATCACTGGAACTGCAGCTCATTCTGATTTATATTTAAGAAATCATCAAAGCCGCATTTTCCTTTAAATTCATGTTTTTCAGATATCCCATATAAAAATCCTGCTTAACAAAATATTCTAGGCCAATATCAAGTCAAATATATGTAAAAAGCAACCTGGGGGGAATTGCCAGTGTCCTAGTCAAATTTGAAAAGGTATTTTTAAATCACTGGAAATAAAGAATTCATTCATCAGATTAGATGACTATCTTATCATTCCTTTCAATGTATTATGCCCTAATTAATATATTTATGAGCCAATATCCTAGAATATCTCCCTTAAAGTATATATCCAATATACCCTAATTACTTTAGCTCAGAGATAGCGAATTATTTTGGTATGTTGCCAGTACACTTAAGGCAATTATTTATTAGTTCCTGAAAGCTAATATGCAGATTATAATGCACCCTGAGCAGTATAACCAATGAGACCACTATTTGTACTGCTAAAGTAGTTGTGTATCACTCTTCAGTAATGTGGGGCCTGAACCCCAAAGAGATTTCGGCTTACTATTAAACATTTTATAGCAGCTAGTGAATAATCACCATAAATATCAAAGAAAATTTTGTCTCTCATACATATCTCCCATAGCAATAAATAATAAGGTATCAATAATGCTTGGTATCACCAATTCCTAACTTAGAGATAAATTATAAAACATCTTTGCTGGCATGTTTTACAGCTCTGATGATAGCAAATTTGCATTATGAAATATGTGCAATTTAAATTATCAGTTACATTTTTTATTGGACTTTGCACATCTATAATCAGTTTGGGAATAAGTTACCAAAATTAAAAGGGTGAAAGAGGCCAATTTGAAAAAGCTACATAAGTATTATCCCCACTACATGACATTCTAGAAAAGGCAAAACTATGGAGACCATAAAAAGATCAATGGTTGCCAGAGGTTAGGAGTGAGGGAGGGATGAATAAGCAGAACACAGAGGATTTTTAGGGCAATGGACAATATTTTGTGTGATACTATAATGATGGATATATGTGATCATACATTTGTCCAAACCCATAGAATATACATCACTGAGAGTGAACCCTATGTAAACTATGAACTTTGGATGATTATAATGTGCTCGATTCCTGCTGAAGAGTGTTCACAGTCGGGGAGGCTCTGCATGCAAGGGAACAGGGGTTACAAGGCAAATTTCTGTACTTTCCTCTTAATTTTGATGTGTACCTGAAACTTTAAAAAATATTTTTTTAATTGAAAGGGAATGTTTAAAAACTTAAGCATTTAACATCTTGTATATTGAAAAATATGTGCCCGAAAAACAGGGACAAATGATTTAATAAATCACTCAACCATATTCTTTTCTTTGCAGTATTTCCTTGGTCCTATAAATTCTAGAAAGCAAAGGTTATCTTTCAGATTCTGTAAAACTTCCTATATTTCCTAGGCTGGCATCTTCACAATCTCAACTGACTCTGGTACGATGATTTTAGAGATAGTTAATTAGTAAATTAAGCACGTCTTATCTTAAATGTGCAGTAATTAATCACTGACTCCTTTGTATAAATCTAAATACGTAAGTGCGTCTGTAACACAGTCCCATCTGGATTTGGAAAAAGGAAGATTTTACTTTAAAAAAAAAAGTTTCTTTTTCATAGTGACACCTTGTTGCTCCACTAATCAACTAAGGGAGTTAATTGACTCATGTTGCTAGACAAAACTCTGCTAAATATGGCTGGTTACTTTTGTATCCAGAAGAGTTCACCAGAGCACATTATTTATATATATCCAGGCACTTTTCCACAAGAGGCTCAGAAAAACCCATTCATCCCACAGAAACACTCAACCTGGCCCTGGAGTGGCACTGAACCCCAGCTGGATTTAACAATGAGACCATAATATCTACCATAAGCCTTTGAAGAGGCCCCAGCTGTGCCTGTTGCCATGAATGAACCAGAAAGCCCACATTACTGAGGGCTTCCAGTGGTTTGACATTCTCTGCTCAGGCCTTACTGGAGAGGTGGCCACAGTATGACTTAGATGTGAGCCATGGCTGGGCCTTCCTCAGTCCTAGGGGAAGAATCAAGGGGAGAGAACTGAATGTTTGCTAATATAACTGCCATCTGCCACCGTTAAGTCTGATGGTGACAGAGTGTACGTTAATGCCAGATAGACAGAGAACACTCACCATCTGTTCATTGCCCTGAAATAAAATTAACTAGGTCATCTGGGTTTGGAAGCCTATCTGGAATTGTTGACATCTATTCCCAACCTTAAGGATGGAAATTTTCTCCCATCTTAAATCATTCAAACTACACAGAGAAATATTTTCACTCTAATCCTTCTAATGGAGAAAGTACAGTTAATAGATAATACATTAATAACAATTTATATATTAACAATGAATATAGGATTCTGCAGCCCTAACATTATTATATTTATATGCAAGAATACCACAATTGTTATCCAACCAAAACCTTCTAAAGGGAAAAATATCTAATATTTTTAATTTCAATAAAAATGTGCAAAATCTATGTGGACTTCAGTCTTTGTTGATCATCTAATGATGCTGATTTGAGATGCAATTTTCTTGACTTCCAGGCACTCAAACTAGAAAGGGGAAATAGTTATATTTTATGTCTGCTACTTACTTAAAAGATATTTGCATCATAGCACCTGAATCTAGGATATGACTGAAGAGGTGGTGAAATACACATATACACTATTGAGATATATATATAGATAGATAGATATAGATAGATAGATATCTTTGTGTGTGTTCCCCCAAGAGAGGGGCAATAAAAAGCTTTAATTCTATCTCTAAGCAAGAGAACTTGTCCCTGAACTCCCTACCCATAATCTCTCAGCATCCAGTCACCTCTTCTTATCAGTCTGTTTAATCTCTCTCAGTCTACCATTAGTCTGGGCTAGTATTGGTTTAGTAGTGAATCTCAGCTGGACCCATGACAGAGGACAGAAGGAAAGAAAACAGAATAAATGTTTCAATTCTTTACACCAGTCTTGCCTTGAAATACGGTTCTCTGAAAGAAAACTCTTTAAAAAATTCTACTTCCAAGAACCAATTTACATTAATTTAAAGGAAAAGTTACTGCTTTTAATAGTTCATAGACATCAATAATGGGAAATAACCCACTTCATTTAGACAATCTATAATGTGCTGACTTGAAATAAATCCAGTGGCGCTATCCTTAGGTTCCAAAGGATCAAGTTTTAGAATGACATTTTGTGAACTGGATTTCTTTTTTTCAGTGTGTGAATTGCATTATTCACCAAGTTTAGTTATTAACGAAGTCTACGAGCAGAAATTTCTCTAGCCTCTTATTTATGCCTTAAGCTTTAAAGAATTTAAACAGAATATATTTCCAAACAATTACTAAAGATATAATGAGTGATCACCATATAATCAACATTAAATTTAGAGCTCTGGAAAGGGCAAAGAAAGCATACAATGTTATTTCTTATGTTCACAGATATTAGATAAACCAGATATAAATTATGCATAAAAATATGAAAATATCATATGAAATATGAAATGTGCCAAAGAAAAGGCACCTTGGCCCTCCATTCTAAAGGAAACCCCACTATTCTCTAACATAATGCCTTATACTTTTTCTTTATAGCTTCAGTCACTGTCTATATGTATTTATTTATAGATCCCTTTAATATCTGTGTCTCCACACACTCCCAAGCCTATGAGCTCCATGAGGACAGGAGCTACATATGATTTTAGTCATTGCTTTATCCAGTACGTAAAACACTATGAAATACAGTAAGTGGTCACTAAATATTTGTTGAGTTAATTTTTAAAATATACTATATTCACTGTCTAGCAGAAAATACTGAAAAATAAACAGATCATAATTACATTATTTCTTTCACTGATTAATTTATCCAACAAGTGTTCACTGAGCACCAACTATGTCAACACTGTCCTTGGAGATGTGGCTAGAGAAGTAAAATGCACATGATGAATGACCACGTGGAGCTCACAATGCAAAAGATCACTATTAAGAGAATTAAACTGTAGAATTATATAATTACAAAATGTAAGATCATTACGAAGTTAAAGTAATAACAGAGATTTGATTTATTCTTAGCAGTTAGGGAATGAAGAAGGAATGCAGGCATGTAAAGAATCAGGAGAATTACGATTTTAGAAATAAGAGAGATCGCTGAGACCACTGAATAAACAATATTCATTTCATTGAAGTTTCATGGAAGAGTAGAGCTATTGGTAGATATTATTTCTTCCTATCCTTCAAGGCATAATTTATGTGTACAGAGACATCTGATAGTGTTTACACTTAATATGTAAACTACAGTAAGATGACATAGTTCTCGTGGCACCTGGGTGGTGCAGTCAGTTAAGTCTCCAACTCTCAGCTTCAGCTCAGGTCATGATCTTGGAGTTGTGACACCAGGCCCACATCGGGCTCCCTTTCAGCACAGAGTCTGCTTGGGACTCTCTCCCTCTCCTTATGCCCCTCTCCCTGTGCCTGCTCTCTCTCTCTCAAATAAATAATGTTTTGTTTTAAGAATGATGTATTTCTAAAGATATTTTGTTATCAAATAACTTGGGCACTGGGGCGCCTGGGTGACTCAGTCATTAAGTGTCTGCCTTTGACTCAGGTCATGATCCTGAGATTCTGGGATGGATCCCTGCATCGGGCTCCCTGCTCAGCGGGAAGCCTGCTTCTCCCTCTCCTGCTCCCCTGCTTGTATTCCCTCTCTCACTGTGTCTTTCTCTGTCAAATAAACAAATAAAATCGTAAAAAAAAAAAAACTTGGGCATTAAGTCTTTAAAATTTGTCATTTTGTCTTTATCTGTTGCTTTTCAAATTAAACATATTCACATTGTGCCATCTTTATTTTTGTAACTATTCAATATATCACAAAGTATTGTACTTAGTTTAAGAAGCATCAAGAATCAAAATTTCCTTTTTCAAGAAATTCACTTTACATCTCTTAATAAAATGCCAACTAATAACTAACTAGACTGGGGGAAATAAGTACAGTTATTTGAACCAATTTTTTTTTCCAAATGAACTATTTTTATGTTTTTCAGAAGAGAATGCCACTCTTTAAAAGAATTATCATGTAGATATGGCTGATGGCAGAGACACTATTTCATAACTGATTTTTTTTTATTGCAAATTCATTACATATCTGAGGGAGGGGGTTAATTTGGAAAGTATTTCCAAATAAAAGCTACTAATTTATAAGTTGTTATTGTAATTTTTAAAAGGCAGCATGCCATGAATTACCAATATAGCAAAAAAAAAAAAAAAAAAGTGGTATGTTTATTTTGAAGCCAAGCCTACACCCTATCAAAGCCAAAATAATTGGGCAATGATCATGAACTCAGTTTCAAAGCTGAGACACTGAGTGCTTGGGTTGTGTCAGTTATTATTTCCTGAATACGACTTTATACCGGATCCAGAATTCTCTCTGTCTGACTCCTAGCCAAGAAAGGAAGTAGCGTGGGTGACCAAGTTTAACACTTGCTCTGGGGATTTCTCTCTAGCCAAAGCTAAAAGGAGACTATAATTGGGTAGCCAGGCCTGTCCTTAGCACATTCTGTATTTAGATGGCTTACCTAAGCCCATTAGACAGCAAAATTACTCTGCCCTATGCCCCTACAGACATCTGAAAGAAAAACACTGGGGGCTGGGTGTTGGCACTAGAGCCAAGAGAAAGGGCAATGAGGAGGGGAAGAGAGGGAGGAAGGAAGGGGGCTCTATTTGCGTCTGTGGGGTTGGGAGTCAAACAGACTAGAGTTACAACTCCAGTTGCACTGCCTAATAGTTGGTTTCCTTTAATTAAATTATATCCCTAATCTGAAGCTCAGATCCTTCAGTTGCAGAATGTGTATAGAGTAGTACTACTTTACAGAGTGTTTTTTCAGTGGCTGGCAGATAAGAAACACTCAATAAATGTTACTTATTGTTGGTGCTATTATGACTTTTGTTATGCCATCTATGAAAGAGGAAAGGCACATAAAATGGTGCTTTTTCTACAAGGCTTTACAGATGCCCTGTTTCTTTCCGTCGTCTCTAAACCACCTCACTTCACCTCTCTTAACCCTCTTTAATTAAATTTTTCAGGTTAAGAAGTAAAGGAGCTATTGGGCACAGGAAAGGTTGCACAACTTGCCCTAGGACTAATCTTCCCAACAGGCACTCCCAAAGAAGTATTTCCAATCAGATAGTTGCCAGGCATGCCCAGAACTTTTTTTTTGTTTGTTTGTTTGTTGTTTTTTTGTTTTGTTTTGTTTTGTTTTTAAGCAATTTGAGTAGGTGACTTGGGGGAGGCAAATTAAGAGAACCTTTCTAACTAAGTGAAATCTTGCTCTCTAACTAATTTTAATACATCTTTATAAAGTGCCCTTGAAAGCTCCAACCAGGTAAACAAAGCAAATATAAGTATACCAATATGTCTCATAACAAAAACACAAAAGAAAATAAAAGAAAAAGAAGTAAGAAAGAGAGAAAGTTCTTACCAGCACAGCTTGAAAACTGTAGCACTACATAGGAAATAAAAACAACCTGGATACCTGATTTCTTTCAAAATAAAATACTGAATATTGGAAACGAAGTCATATGCTTCTAAGAAATGGGGGATTTTATTATTTCCTGTGAAAGTGACAAGACTCATAAAGATATTTGGTTTTGGTATCAGTATACTAAGCTTCCAGGGAAATTTTCTAAAAAGATATTTTAAAGCTAAAAGCCATATTTACTTTTTGAAAAAAAAAAAAAAATGCCTTTCCCCTGGCAAGTGAGAGCAAAAATAACGTTCCTCCAAAATAACCAAGAAAGAAGGAAAATAACTTTTAACAGAAATGAAATTCACAATGAGGAAGGATGGCGCAAGAGTTTAAATCTTTAAGTCATTTTGAATCAGACAAAGGAAGAGTTTAAATCTTTAAGTCATTTTAAATTTGTCAAAGGAGGAAAAAACAATGTTAACTACTTAACATCGACTTTCCTGCTTTTCTTATAACTTTCTGAAATGAGCTGTTTCATAGAAGAATGTCTACTCTTCTTGATTAAGGATTTGTACTGAGAAATTCCTTTTGGGATTCAGATGAATGCCCATGCCAATATTCCTCACAAGATCTTGGGTATTGACAAAAGGAGACTAGATGCCTTCTATAGCCCTGCTTTACTTGGAATTTTTATCCTGTAGCCTTCCCTTCCCCATAATACTGTGTCCAAATATGGAAGTTACTTAAGTTACTCTTATACTTCATGCTTATATTAATTTTTTTCAATCAGTCTTATTGAGCAACTGCTATGTTCTAGTTGCTGAACACAGTAAGTGGACAATGCTTGTAGCTATAGAAATAGTGCACTTATCATATATATTTTGACTATAGAGCTAGCAGGACCTGATAATGGATTTTATAAGGTGACTAAGGAAAAAGAGAGTCATCAAGGATAACTTCTAGGCATTTTGCATGAGGGTTAGATGAGGGTCTCATTAAATCAAGTGAAGAACCACAGAAAAGAGCGGGTTTGGAAATTAAAAGTTTTGTTTTGGACCTGATAAACTTGGCCTTTGATGTTTGTTGAGTGGGCAGTCAGAGAGATGACTAAGGGGCTAACAGAATAGTTAGGGTTAGAAAAATAAATGTGGGAGTCATTTTCCTGTAGAGAACATTAAAAGCCACAGGATGGCAAGTAGAAAATGTAGAGAGGGAAGAGATGAGGATCCAGAACAGAGCCCTGGGACACTCCACAGTCAGAGAAAAAGGAGGCAGCAAAGGACAATAAGAAAGAGGTCATGAAATAAGAAGAGAATCAAGAAAGTAGTGGCCCAGAAATCAGTTGAACAAAGTATATCAAGAAGGTTAACTGTGTCCAACTGTGTAAGGTGGACTAATAAGAGGGACCACTGGATGCTGCTTGATTTAGCAGAATGGAAATTGCTAGGGGGCCTGAAGAAAGCGTTTTCAGTAAAATGGTGCACACCTTTTAATTTAAATACTTCATTACAGTCATCATACAGATTAGATTACAGGTGCACGGAATGATGAACGTGTCTTGTTTGTCTCTGTATTCCTTGTGCTGAGGAGTATCTGACGTATAACAGCTCCTCAGTAAATACTTGTTGAATGTTGACTGCTGGCTTTGACCAGTGCTTTATTTTGTGTTGTCTGCCACAGATGGTGAAACTCTAAATAGCAGAAACAGCACCCATGTATTTCTCTTTGAACTATGTCTTACACATTCCAAAACATTTACATTTGCATTTAGATGCTTAATAAAATTTTTGTAACGGAGATGAAGAAGTTGTGTGGTTGTTAATTGTGAACTAGAGAAAGATTTAGTGTCTCCATGAACAAGAGGTAGGTGCACAGACTGAGGGAAACTATGGAGGTTTTAACAAATGGTCACAAATACTCTGACACTCCCCTCTCAAGAGATGGAGTCTAATTCTCTTCCCTTCCATACGGGTTCACCTTATTTATTTGCTCCTAACAAATATGTTACTGAGGAAGTGTTACTGCTTGACTTCCAAGGTAAGGTCATGATGGAAGGTAATAGAGTTGGTGTCTGGATCTCTCTCTCTCGGGACTCACATCGTGGAGCACTGACTCGCCATGACTATCCTACAACTGTGAGGATGGAGAGACTTCATGGCGAGCACCAAAGGAGAAAGATGCCCAAGGAGATCCAACTGTTCTCAGCCCAAGTGCTAGATATTCAAGAGAGGATGCCCTCAAAATGAGTCTAACCCCAGATACTATCTGCATGGGAAACTCTGAGAGAGATCCACCAGCTGAGCCTTGATGGTAATAATTCTTGTTTAATGCCATTAAGATTAGGCTGCTTTGCCTCATGGCAATGAAAAGGGAAACAGACCACAGTGCATTTCTTCTGCCAGGAAAGAAATTGGTTCAAATAGCAAAATAGCAAAAGATTCTTTCTGATTGGCCTAAAAATGTTCATGGAAGAGGTGTTTAGAACTGCTGCTTGAATGACCCCAATTACTTTAGATTGAGAAAACAAATTCCTAACTTGACCAGAAGACCTGATAATATTTTGAGATAAACCAAACCTCAAAGACCATTTCCAGGTTTCAGAACTGGCATGAATTATGAATGAATGAATGAATGAATGAATGAATGAATGAATAGAAAAGGGAAGGGAAGAAGTAAAGAAATAAAAAATACTTCTTTAGTCTGAGGTGTTATTTGTGCCGATAAATAGCATTAAAGGATCCTCTGGTCTGAGATGCTGTTCATGCATCTCCAACTAGAAAAATAGTTCTTTGACCTCATGTTACTACAGTGATAGCAAACAAGTAACACAAAAGGTATTTGTCGACCCAGGAAAAGGATGGTATAGGAGTGTATTTTCTCATGCCCCCCTCTCCCCTCCTGGTGGTATGCTATAAAGTCTTAGGTTTAAGCAGCCTTCATATAGTATGCAACATGTTGGGCCCCAGAGCCGTGGGCTTACTGCTTTTCATTCTCCTTAAATCTGGGCAACAGTCAGTGGGGGAAATGTCAACATTTGAGCATCTTCATCATTATCATAATAAAGTTTCTCTTAAGCTATGTCACCTGGAACCAAGACTGGATTCCAGATTTATGATTTCTTGTTTTGCCACAGTTACATAACCTCATTGTGTAACACTTATAAAACACCTTTTAAAAATCTACTTCTGAGCTTTTCTTTCCCTCCTTGGGCTAACGAGACAAAGGCTTCACTGAAGTCACCCTGTCCACAAACTCACATTTTAATCTAATAGTTGCAACATTCATACTAGATAAGGCTCCAGCACTTTTATCTATTGTAAAGTAATCTACCCCCTTTATATAAGCCACTTATCACATGTGTCCTTCTGAGCCAAAAAGACCTCTTCTTCCTCACATTCTCTTGTAGGCCTTTCCATCCACATGGGATTCAAACAATTATCTCCTCAGATGATATGCACCTTCACATTTAAATTTTTTTGTCCCACACTTTCTAAATGCTTTAACACACTTTAAATACACTAAGCAATGCCTTAATGTAGCATTCTGTTTTGCCAATTTTCTGTTATTTGATCTTTTTAAATTATCTTTCTGATGGCAAGGTCAAGTTCTGCTGAATTTGTCCTTAAAATAGAGTGATACAGCACCATATTAAAATGGAATTAAGTAATAATTACTTAGGAATAATACTGCTTATCTGTCCTTTCTAATTTAGAAAATTAGGCCACTCTATCCAAGCCTTCCACATACTGCTTTGCAAACCTCCTTCTCTTCAATATTTAAATTTTACCATTAATTTTGAGTGTTATAACTCTAGGTCTACTTCTAAAGACAGAGTCTTCTTTACATACAATAGAGTATAGCTCTGTTAAACTGTTCCTCCTTTGCCTTTTTTTGCAAAATGAATGTAGCAATATAAGAAGAAATAAAGTTCTTTAGAGAACCAAGGAAAGAAACTAATCGGCCATACCTAATGATTTAAAAGAAGGGACAAGAAACTCAGGGATAATACAAGTTCAAGTTGCCCTGCAGGCGTATATATATATCCTACAGCATACTAGCTATTGGAAAATGTTTACCTCTTAGGTTAAAGAACAGTAATATGGAGAATCCATTTTATTCTTTGTATTGTTATTACGTCCACTGCTGTTCCTCATTCCCAGGATTCAGCTGCTGAGCCCAGTGGCCTTTACCAGAGGGACGTGGTAGCTTTGGACAGAGCTCCGGGCATACTTGTTTGTATCCTAACGGCTGGCCATTAGATTGCATGGTGAACTGTGGTGAGCATACAGAATTGTTTTCCACCAATTCTGTTTTCAGCAAAGAATCCCTTTTAATTCCCCTGTCCTGTATGTTGCCAAAATTCTTAAAATACTGTTCATGGAGATTTTTTTTGTTACCCGCCTTGGAGCCCAGATGTAGGAACCAAGCCAGTGCAGCTGGTGTAACTTGGCTGAGTCTCACAGATAATTCAGTGTTTGAACAGTCTTCCTTTTTTTGAATGTTGTTATTATTTTGGAAAATTCTGGAGTGAATGTTTGTGGATGTAAAGGTTGAGGGACTAGCAGAACTATAGGCTAAAGGTCTCATCACTCTTTCACGCAGGGACTTCATCAAAGTGGGGAAATATCAGCTATTTCCTCAAACCCTGTGTCAACTTGGCACCTGAACTGAAGAGACAGAATTGTCAGGGGAGGGCAGGAAGGGGAACGATATTCCTTTTGTTTTATCTTTTCTTCAAGAGACTTCATGTTATGAGTATAAACATACTATACCCAACACCGAAATTTAAAAAGCAAGAGAATTCTAGGAGTGAAAAATATTCATTCAGAAATTCCAACACAAAACCCAGTGATGCTTAGGGCAATGAAAGTGATTTTACACTAGACTTTACTTCTGCTAAATTCTGGCACCACATTTACTACTTATAAAGCAATTGCATTTTACAGCTGACACTGTATTATACTGATACTGCAGGAACATCATATTAATCTCTCTGACCTACATTCCAATTTGCATCTTTCCATGGAATATGATGGTGATAATAATAATAGCAAGTATTGGTTGAGGGCTTACTGAATTGTGCTATGTGTGTTACACGGATTAACTCATTTAATGCTCTCGATAAATACATGAGGAAGGTGCAATTACTATGCCATCTAATTCCAAAGCCTAGATCAGAAACACTACATTCTGCCACCTTTCTGAGGAAGGCATGGAATCACTGCTAATACACAGGGAAATGCACACAACTATGGTTGTGGATACACAACAGTGCTTTGCTTTTGGACATTATCCATCAAGTATGTCACAATGGAAAGAGCTTAAGAACTGACTATTCAGCTGTGCTGTGAATTCCTTTCCTCCTCAAGGAACACTATTTGCTTTGCTCTTTCTCTGCAGCCTGACTAGCTAATCTGATAAATAAATCAAAGAAAGTGATATTAATGACTCATAATTGCTTGGTCGTATCCCTTCCCTGATTCATGTATGTTTTATCAGAAGTCATCACTGCCTTAATCTCAGGAGCTGAGTAATGTGAGAAACATTGTGAGAATATACTGTAGGTTTAAATCTCATCGGGAGGTATTTCACTGCCCTTCAAACATACACTTCTCCAAATAGCAGCCTACCACTCACAAAAACCATTAGCTCATTTTGGGGGCAAATCACCCAAATTTCCTTGCAACTGTTGGTATTAGAATTCTCCAGTTGTTTTTCATTTTCTTTATATGTGTAATAACTCAATTACAGTATTAAATATAAAATGAGGTC
>RCUC01129535.1:0-12451 GCA_003697995.1 Taxidea taxus jeffersonii | reverse complement strand
AGTCACTTAGGCATCTGCCTTCAGTTCAGGTCAGGATCCCAGGGTCCTGGGATCAAGTCCTACAACTGGCTCCTTGCTCCATGGAGAGTCTGCTTCTCCCTTTGTGGGCTGCTCCCCCTGCTTGTGCTCACGCTCTCTCTTTCTGTCTCTCTGACAAGTAAATAAATAAAATCTTTTTTAAAAAAGGCATTTATGGTAACTGAGGGCACGAGGCATTGTATTCTGAGGTTGCTAAAGATGAATCCAGTGTGGAGCCTGCCCTCAGGGAGGTTGCAGGTTTACTGGAAAATAAGTCCTCTTGGCAGACTGTCCTTGGTGGACTGTGACACATGCCGCAGGAGTAGTGTATGTGAGGGGCAAGTTCGAGGGGACTACTGCCTGGGGTGAGGTGGGGAGTCAACCCAGAGTGATAGTGGGATTAGAATTGGACTCTTGCGGTTGGTGGGGGGATGGTGGCTGGACCTTGAAGGTGGGGGGAGGGTTGTGACATATAGAGATAGGATAGGGCATTCCAAGAAGGAAGCAGTATATCATTTAATGGTTCCTCTTATAAGATTTTCATTAAAGTGCATCAATCAGCAGTATCAAAAGGAACAGTGAGAAATTAGGTTATGGAGGTACTTTGGGGCCAGTGAGCAGAGACTGAAATACCAGGCCAAGAAGTGTGGGGCTTTTTCTGCGGGGGAAGTGTATGGGGAGTTTAAGATATTGCCTTTAGACTCCTCAGCAGGGATGAGTATAGGCCTGGGAGGTTTTGTATTGCATTAAATAAACTAGCTGTTTGACCTGGAGAACCTCCCTTGACCTCTTGGGCCCTCCAGTTCCTCATCTGCCAGTCGAAAGGGCTGGACTGGATTAATGGGTCCCAAGTTTCCTCCCTCCAGAACCCCTTTTAATTTTGTTCCTTTTCCAGACTCTGTTAACTATTTAAAATTTTTTTTCTTTAAATATATTATTTATTTATTTGTGAGAGAGAGAGAGTGCATAAGCAGGCAGAGTGGCAGGCAGAGGCAGAGAGAAAAGCAGGCTCCCCACTGAGCAAGGAGCCTGATGTGGGACTCGATCCCAGGACCCTGGGATCATGACCTGAGCTGAAGGCAGCGGTTTAACCGACTGAGCCACCCAGGGATCTCTAAAAATTGTTTTTACAGTAAAACAACTCAGGCTTATTGTTAACAAGTCATTAAATAAGCAAACAGTTTGAATAATAAATGAAAGTTCTTCTTTGCCACCCTCAAGGCCACCCCCATCCCCACAGTTAAGCGCTGGTCACCAATTGGTGTTTGCCCCACACACCTTTCTCTGTGCATTAACGAACAAACATATACACACATCGGGCTTTCTTTTTAGAGCCATAGGATCCATTTTTGACCAGAACTTTCACTTGGAGCTCTCCCCATGGCAATACTTCATTCTTTGTGTTGGCCGGATAGCATCCACATATATTATCAGGAAAACCATTTGTATGCCCAATCACGTTTCTTTCCTTTTTTTTTTTTTTTAAAGATTTTATTTATTTGATAGACAGAGATCACACAAGCAGGCAGAGAGGCAGGCAGAGAGGGGAGGGGAGAAGCAGGCTCCCCGACGAGCAGAGAGCCCGAGTGGGACTCCATCCCAGGACGCTGGGATCATGACCTGAGCCGAAGGCAGCGGCTTAACCCACTGAGCCACCCAGGCGTCCCCCCAATCACGTTTCTAAAGAACAGATTTTACCATGCTTTCTTAATCATATACAGGCACCAACAGCACTCAGATAGTCACGGTTATTCAGGCCAAAGCCAAAAACTTGTTGATTAGGCACAATAAAATATCAAAAGTAGTTTGTGGGATTCTCTGTCTTACCCCGAAGGCCAGGGTGTGGCTGGGGAACGGTCTCTCCTGGCAGCAGATGAAGCCCCAGCTGGAGTGCTCAGTATCCTGAGTAGCTCTGATGAGGTGGGGAGAGAGGTGGGCAGGGTGGGTCCTGAGGCGAATCAGAGCAGTTTGGAACCTCCTGCCTGTGATCTCTGAGATCCTGCCTAGCTCAGTCCTAACTTTTGCTGTAACTTTGGCTGTTCCCTCCCCCCCACCGCAGCACCAGGCATTGTACCATCTCATTGGTCCTCTCCGTAACCTGCTGTGGGAGTTACTGTCATCCGCATTTTCCAAGGGAAGATACAGACCCAGGAAAGGGTTAGTCACTCAGCCAACACTCCGCCAGTTCTGCCCAGTAAGGACATTAAAACAAAACAAAAACAAATAAAAACAAAACCAAAATAAACAGAAAAACCCACCCAACAACAAGAAAACCACCATCTTTTATCATCACTCCATAAAAGAGAAAACATCTTGACATCAAAAAGCAAGACGGATATGCTTTTAGGATTAAGGGAAGCTCTTTAAGTAGTATAAATTTGGCATCTGAAGCACTCACTTAGTCCTTAATTTCCCCCCTGCTTGGTGGAAGCTCTGTTGAGGGCTGCCATTGGTCCCCCAGGAACCACTAGGAGCTACACCCTGTCATCACACCCTGAAGTGTGTCCTTTTGAGCTTTGCTGCCCTTCTCTACATTTACAGTGGAGCAGGATAGTAATGATCATGACTCGTGCCTGTATTTATCTAACTCCTTCCTAAATAAAAGTTCAAAGCCCTTTTCTGGACTTGCGTTACTCTGATGCTTTTGGCATTGCTGTGATGGGAGGTGACGGGTGGGCGTCACTATCTCGCCCTCATCCATGGTGAAGACAAGCCCGAGCAGGGAGAAAATGGGCCTGTGGCTTGAAACCAAAACGGGGAACAGTAGAATCTTTGCCCAGCAAGGAGAGACCATGGGCCACAAGATTCTGGGAGTGTGTAATTTGTGGCCCTGGTGGCGTAGGTGGCCTATTTGGGGAGACTAGCAGATGTGCTTGAAAAATTCAGCCTTGGAAGTTAACCCATAGTCAAAGCAGGTCAGGCCTACAGGGGCTGACAGGTCCACTTGGCAGAGGCATTATAGGAGTTCAGCAGCAAAAGGAGTCCCCTGGTACTCAGGGAGGCTTCTAAGCCTTTAAAAAAAAAGAAGGAGGAGGAAAGGAAGAGGTGGGCCTGAGTAAGCTCCCAAAGGATGAAAGAAGATCTGGATAGACCAAGGGGAAGGGGGAGACTATTCCAGATAGGGAACTGTGTGAGCAAAGGCAAGGGAAAATTTATTTACAATGACCAAGACACTAGCACACTAGGAGACTTTGGCTTTGCTCTGTTCCATATCTCTTGGTTGGCTTCTGAGAGGGCAGTGGGTGGTTGGGAGTAGTGGAAGCTTTCCTGGGGACTACAGGTTCCCCAAACTCCGATCTCCCAGAAGGAAAAAGAGGTAGCACTTTCCTGCTGGTGACAGAGGCTGGGTTGGGGGCCAGCACTGTATCTCCAAGGAACTTTGTGGACACAACTCCTGCTGGGGGGTGGGAGCCGTGCCCAGAGCCTGGCCCAAAGGGGCGTTGGGCTAGCTGAGCACAGACATGGAGGCAGAGGGCTGGAGAAGTCATCACGGACAGTGGGAGATACTGGAGTAGGACTGGACGCAAGCCCAAGGGCAGGACTTTGGGTAGGGCTGACCAGACCTCCTGGGGCCCGAGGGAGTCCCTACGAGTCTTTGTATGGGGTGAAGATTTAGTCATAAGCAGTACTGGAGAAAGGGAAGAAAACAACTTTGAATTCAAGCACTTGACTGTGCACTTGAGATGAGGACAGTGGCCCTGCAGGCCTTGGCTCTCCTGCCTTCCTGCCCCACTGCTGATGGGGCCATTCTCCTCACCCAGGTCCTGCTGTCATGGCTGTGGCTTCAGCTGCTGACCCCTTACCTGCACAGCTTCTTTCCATAGCTTTTTACCTCACTGTATATTTGTAAAGATAATCATGTAAAGAGAACTCCCCTCCCAGTTATGTGAGCTTCAGGCCCCACAACATTTGGCCGTGTCCCTGATTCTCCACTTGTGTTGAGAACCAATGCCTGAATTCCTGAGCACCAACCTGGTGCCAATGCCTGTGGGGCTTCAGGAGAGAGAAGACCGAGCCCAGTCTGCAGGCTGCCCGGAGTCTGGTTGGGGACATAAGACATGCACACACATTGGGGCGCCTGGGTGGCTCAGTCATTAATCATCTGTCTTCAGCTCATGTCATGATCCCAGGGTTTTGGGATCAAGCCCCAGCATCGGGTTCTCTGTTCAGTGGGGAGTCTGCTTCTCCCTCTTCCACCCCCACCCCCTGCTTGTGTTCCCTCTCATGCTGTGTCTCTATCTATCAAATAAATAAATAAAATCTTTAAAAAATAAAAAAAGACATGTGCACACACACACACAACAATTAGGTGCTCATGTAAGAATTTCAGTGAGAGCCATAGTGCAGGCATGGGGAGCAGGGAGCTGTCACATGTGCTGGATGGCCAGGGAGGGCTTCCCGGAGGAGGGGCTTCGGCAAGCTGGCATGGCTCCAAGGGAGGAGGCAGGGGTTCATCCCAGGGTGTGGGGTGGGGCTGGGGCGGGAACTTCGAGGCAGGAACACGCTAAGGGGTCTGTTGCCCTTTCAGCCGCAGTATCTGTGTGAGGCCATGCTGATCCAGGGAAAGCTGCACTACGTGGAGGGCTCATACCGAGATGCCATCAGCATGTATGCGCGGGCCGGGATCGATGACATGTCCATGGAGAACAAGCCACTGTATCAGATGCGGCTGCTGGCAGAGGCCTTTGTTATCAAAGGTAGGTGTGGGCCCAGCGAGGGTGCTGTGGCTCTCCACCTCCGTGTTTGGCCCCTTGCAGTCTGGCCCCATGTGCCAGCAGCAGGTGGCCGCCATAGGCCACGTAGGTCACGTGGGTGCCGTGGTGGCTGTTGGCCAGTGGCCAAGATACATAACCCCTAGTAGCGCTCGGGCACTGACCCGCCGGGTGGACACCAGCAGCGACCAGGCACGCCAGGGTGTGCCAGCAGGCGGCAGCCACCAGGCCAGATGTCAGAGGACTCAGGTTCCCACCTTGGCTCTGTCAAGAACCAGTGCCCCACCTGCACATCCCTGAGCAGGTTACCGCTTTGCCTTTCCTGGCTTAGCTGGCTTATGTGTGGAACAGAGTTGTGGTGCCTGCCCTCACAGGGGTGACCACGACCAGGAGGCGTCCTCTGGGTCACAAGGTTGAGAGAGCCTTAAACGTTGTCCCTTAAACGTTGTCAGGCTGGTGCCGATGACTGACATTGGCTGCCAGTCGGGTACCCAGTGGTATAGAGCAGCCTGTCTCTCCTCAGGTATTTGTGGGCACCTGTGGAGGGCACCCAGGGGTGGGCAGGTCAGAGCCAGTTTCCAGAGGGAGGGGTGTTCTAGTGAGATCCCAGGCACACAGGGTCAGTGATGTAGAAATTTCATAATACGGGGCTATGGATGGTGGCTTGCTTGGGACACTATTTGGTGCCCTTGAACTGACCTCGAAGGGGTTACACGTTAGTAAAAGCCTGACCCCAGACCTTGTGCTTCGGGCTTCTCCTTCCCCGGACCTATGAATCCTGGGATCGCAGTGCCCTAGGGTGGCAGTGAAGTGTCCTAGGAGCCCCTCTGCCCAGATCGTTGTCAGGAATCTTAGACGTTCGGTCATTTCCTTATTTCAGCACCACCCAGTCCCCAGAGAAAAGTCGAGACATGCTTATGACCATAGGTGTTTGCCACCTTCTCTATTTTAGGTAGGGACATTCTCTCCATTTTACACATGGGGAAACTGAGGCCTAGAGAGGATAGATATCCTGCCCAGAGCTGCCCAGAGATTTGTACTGGAACCTTCCCGGTGTCCCCTTAGGATCCCGGGGATTGACTGACATCTGTGCAGGGCCTACTTTGACCCTGGCTCTTGCTGGGGGCTGTTTGTCCACCCCCAGGCCCCTTTCCCTTTGGAGAGACTGTTCACATCATGGCAGGAAGTCTGCCGAGATTGTCACCTTGGACAGATGCAGCACCAGCGTGGGGGAGGGCAGATGGGATGACCCATTAGGTGGGGTCTTCTCCCTGTGCTCTCTCATCCTTTTTTCTGTGCCCTAGCATAGGCCAGTCATGGGGGCTTGCTACATTTAGCATTTTGGTCTTTGGGCCTCTTGAAAACCACTCTGCCGTGGACTCCCCAAACCTAACACCCTTCTGTGGGGGCCCTTTCCAGCACTTTCTCCTGTAGACTTGGCTCTACCTACTGCTCCCCGTTTCCTGCTCTCTACTCTTTCCAGCACGCCTCCGGCTTCTTGGGGGAACACAGTCCTGGTGCTCAGAGGTCCTGCAGGGGAGGTAAGGAGCCAAGAGCCGCCGGTGTGGGCTGCTTGGTCTTGGCCTGTGCTAGCTCCCCACCTCTCACTGACTGCTCGTGGCCTCCCACTTGCCTGCCTCCTCTCTGCTCCTCCTCCCTGTCCTGTTGCGGCCACTGCGCCCTGCTGCTTGGCATGCTGAGTCTGACCTGACCCTGTATGTGCTTGAGATCATGCATGCAGCCTCCAGGGTGAGCAGGATGTTGATTATCCTGGGTTCCGGCGGGACCTCGTGGTTTTCCTCGTGCAGAGAGTAGGGGGTGGGGGTGGCGGGTCATGGGGTTGTCTTAATCTCCCACAGACAGGGTGGCTCCAACAGCAGAGATTTATTTCTCAGAGTTCTGGAGGCTGGGAAGTCTAAGATCAAGGTCCCAGCAGGTTCGGTGTCTATGAGGGCCCTCTGCGTGGGTTGCACATGGCCACCTCCTTTCTGTGCCCTCATATGGCCTTTTCTCCATCTCTCTGTCAGCTTGTATAAAGCCACTAATCCTTTCACTCTCATGGCCTCATCCAAACCTAATTACCTCCCAAAGGCACCATCTCCAGATACCGTCGCATTGGGGTTTTGGGCTATATACAACATGGGAGCTGGGGGGAGATGCCAGCATTCAGTCCATCGAAAGGATGGTGATGGCAGAAGGCCACAGGACTCACAGAATAATAATAGTTACGAATCCCTCGCTCCGTGCCACGTATGCCCTGCCCTCACTGAATCCATACAGTAACCATGAAGAGGTGGTGGTCTTTTCATTCCCTTGTTACAGACAAGGGGTTATGGCCGACAAGGTGAAGGGACTCATGGGTTTGTCTGGAAATGGCAGAGTTGGGATTGATCAAACCTGGGCAGCCAGAGCTCAGAGATGGCCTATGGGAGGGCTGCTCAGAATCCTGGATTGAGGCGGGTCATAGAAGCAATCTAGGCCCATCCCTCATGTTACAGACATGCAAGCGAGGCTCATGGGAGTGGAGTGACTTATACCAGCAGTCAGCTTGTGTTTGAACTAGAATGCTCCCTCCCCCCCGCCCCCCGAGGCAGCCTCACGGCTACCAGCAGTGTCTCAGACTCTGTCCATCTCTAGGTGGCCTCCTCCAGAAGCCTCCTGGGCCAGGCCATTACACCACAGCTCCTTTACCGTTTTCTGCTGGGCTCTGCTTCGCGGTTCCACCTTGGTACTATCCAGTGGGGCAGAGGGTTTTCTCGGCACACCTGGCTGGAGGGAGGAGGATGGGGCTGTGTGTCACGGGGGAGTCTGAACTGGCCAGGCCCGGGGACTCAGTGGGGCACGTGTGCGGGTAACTCCAGTGTGGAGCTCCTGTTCTTATTAGGGGAGTCAGGAGCAGGCTCAGGGCCCAAAAGGCATAAAAATTCATGCAGCTCACCCACTTTCCCCTTCATGGCAGAGGGACCTGGCAACGTGTCCTTCTGAGGCATCACTCATAAGGACTAGGCCTTACTCTGAAGTCAGGGGGATGTGGGTTAAACCAGAAGATGCTTTCTGATTCTCAGGGAGGGCCCTAGACACCAACAGATGTGCTTAAGAGAAGGGGCACTTGCGGCAGGCTTGGGTTTCTCCCACCTGGAATGCAGAAACGGTACCTGCACAGGTGTGTGTATTGCCTGGGGCTTCCACGACCCTCCGGCTTCCATAAGGGGTTTCATCTGCATCTCTACTCTCTGAGGTGGGAGGCAGTTGTTATTCCCACTCTATGGATGAAGAAACTGAGGTCTGTCCAAGATCGTGCAACCTGCAAGTAGCAGAGCTTAGATTGATGGCCAGGTGGTTGTCTCTCTCACACTTGTGTCATGCCTGTGACACAGGAGCCCCCGTAGGGGGCAGATTACAGTTACCTTGGAGATGGGTTCACACGGACAAGGAGTGTACGGGTGACCCAGAAGCCCCGACAAAGGAGGGGTTCCCTGCAGTTCCTGCAGAAGCCAGGGACCAGCCAGGAGGGATAATGTCTATGGGCACCATCCTTCTGTCCCTGATGGTGGCCCAGAAGAGGGCCTACCAGGCCTTGGTTAGATGGGGGGCTTCAGCCTCTTCTGGCCTCCATTAACCCTGTGTTGACTGGGAGCCACAGCCCCCAGTGAAGCCTGGTACCACTGTCCCCTGGGTCCACTTAGTGTGAAAGCAGCCTGGGGCGGTGGTGTTGCTGGGTGAGCTGGTCAGAAAACTTCCTTTTCTGTGTTGACATCGGCCACTGTGAACTGGAGTAGCAGGTGTGCTGCTCTCCCAGGCCCTGCAGTGGCCCCCTTGTGACTTCTGCTAGCCCCCGCCCCCTGACCGGGCATGTCAGACCAGGGGAAAGGCTTGAAAAGGCAATGTTCAAGCCCATTCCAGGTACATGTGATAGGTATTTATTTTATTTTTAAGATTTATTTATTTGAGAGAGAGTGAGAGTGAGTGCAGGATGGAGGAGAGGTGGGGGGTGGCAAGAGAAACTTATGGGGACTCTATGCTGAGTGCAGAGCCCGACTCAGGGCTCAGTCTCATGACCCTGAGATCACAACCTGAGGCAAAACAGTGAGTGAGATGCTTAACCCACTGTGCTACCAGACACCCCAGTAGATACCTGATTTTATGGTGTTGCCCTGCCACCATGTTGGTTTGTTTTGGGGGAAGGCTTCCATTTACTTTGATTTACTTTGGTTAAAAAGCAATCGAGAATAATTTGGTTTCAAGGCCCCTCTCAAAAGGTCTGTCTGCAGTGCCGCCTACACTTGTGAAGCCCTTGGCAGAGCCTGCTTCTGTGATTCTGTGTGCTCATGGCCCCCGGCCCCGCTGAACTTGAAGCCCCTGGGGGACAGGTGGTCATTTCTTCTGCACCCCCAGTCTTCTCTCCCTCTTCTCCCTTCCTGGAGCCATTCATGCTCCAGCTGAACGAGGTCTGCTCCTGGTGTCCAATGTGATCTGCAGAGTTCTGCCCTTTGACCTTTCCTTGAGCTGCTGCTCATGCCCAGCAGGCCCCTTCTTTATTTACCGCGCACAGAGCTAGCCCTACGACTCCCTGCAGGCACAGTTCCAGTTGCTCTCCACCAGCAGGCTTCCTGTGGTCATAGCTGCAAACTGTAACATTCTCTTCCTCCTTGAAGCTCATTTGGACCTTGACCTAGTCTCCCCAGTTCGAAGTCAGTCTGTTCTTCCTGCCAGGCATCTGGCCTCTGGTCGTTGTATCCCTCCTGATCCGTGGCCCATGTCTTGCTGAAGAAAGTGAAATTTGCCAGCAGTGGCTTTTCAGCTTGCACCTGCCAGGGATGCCCGGATGAACAGTTAGGGTCCCTTCCCTTGAAGGGAGTGGCAGTCAGGTGAGCAAAGTCTGCTGCTGGTGTGATGTGGCTCTGGGGGAAGCAGCTGCATTGAAGGAGGAGCTAAGCATGTGGGAGCTATGGCCAGACTGATGAGTCACAAGCTCCAACTGGTGCCACTCTTTCCTGTCCAGTCCCTGAACAGACAGACCGATCATAGCATCAGTGGAGTCTACCACTTGGAAAAATCAGGAAACGGAGACACCCCAGAGGTGGCTAGTCTGTAGCTTATTTCTGTGGCCTGCTGGGGGCAGGGCAATGAACCTCCTGCTGGCCATGGTGCACCAGCCATGGGGCTGCCCCCACTTCTGTTCTATGGGGAGCTCTGCCTTGACACCTGAGAGGGACATTTGCAAAGTGCAGCTCCTCAGCAGCCCACTTCCAAATAAGGGTAACATGCCTGGGATTGCCTTAAGAGTTGAGTGGTCTAAGGCCTTGTTTTCCAGGTTTGGGGTTGGTCTGGCTCTGATGCTCTCCAGAACAACCTAGGAATAAGCCTTTGGACATTTGGCATCAGATCATCTCTGTGGATAAGAAACTAGTACCAAACATTTTATCGACACAAAACCAGTGGCTCTAGATCCAGGCCTAGAGGTTTCTGTCTCTGCAGCAGGCCTTAGGGCTCCTCTCAGCCCCCAGCTCTCAGTTTTAGTGGGTAAGCAGTGGGCTGGGCTGGGGGTGCTCACGCCTCTTGCTGGCAAGCTGCATTTAGCCCTGTAACATGGGAGCCATAGCACAGGGTCTTTGTGAGATTCCGGGGGATCAGGCCTTTCCCAGGCCCCAGACTTAGCTCTCCATAGGATCTGGTCTTCCTGTCTCCTATGGTGCTTCCTTCAGCAGGAGCAGAGACTTTCTAACCCTCAGGTGCCAGGGTGGCTCAGTCAGTTAAGCGTCCGACTCTTACAACAGCTCAGGTCTGGATCTCAGGGTTGTGAGTTCAAGCGCCCTGTGTTGGATTCCATGCCTGGCAAGGAGCCTACTTAAAAAAAGAGAGGGAATTTCCGACCCTGATTATTTGACTTGACCCTCAGCCAACTCGGATTATTGTCCACAAGCAAAACAGGCCCCTGAACAATGCTATATTATCCAGAGGGATTGCCAGGAGTGAAGCTTGCCCTTTTTTAGGCCTCACTGTGGACCCTAAGAAGTATCCAATGTAGGCTAATATCCTGAAGTGTTCTTCCAGATGCCCTAAAGCTTCAGCCTTCACCTCAAGATAAAATAGGCTGCATTTCAACAGGCATTACTGCCACTCTGATGCATATAGAATATGTATATAGAATTCCAGTTTCTTAGTTGGGAGTTGGTAATTCCTCACTCATATTTGACCTTAACTCAGCCAGTCTTGCACTTCAGAAATTGTCCTCTCTGACATCATGCTTCTGGGGATCAGTTTCCTTATAATCAGACTTAGTATTATAATGACAGAAATGCAACTCCAGCTAGCTGGAAAAGCAACAACAAAAAGGAGGAAGGTACTGGAAATGAATACACCCATGTAACTAGAAAGTCAAGGTGGATAGTTGGGCATCGGGCATAGCTGGATCCAGGGGCTCCTTGTGTTGATGTCTTCTTTCTCAGCAGCTCCAGGTTTACATGGTTCTGTGTATAGCACTTAGAACAGCAGGAGAGAGTGCCTCATTAACCTGGCTTGGTCTCATCTAGGTTTCAGAGTTGATTCCAGGGGTGGGATTTCTCCACTTGAATTTTATGTACTGAGTTGCAGGAATGGTTCCTTGAAGGAAAATCAGGGTGCTATTACTGAAGTGGGTGAAAGGTGCAGAGGGCAGAATCCAGAGCTCAGGCAGCTCAAGTTAATCCAGTAGTGTGACCAGGTCAGGACTTGAACTCAGGCTCTCTCTGACTCCAGCATTTGGGGTGCCATGGTATCCAAAAAAGCATTTGTTGGATTGAACCACTTTGTTGCAGAGGGAAGTGAATGAGCCCTCGCTGGTTGTTGGGCCTTTCCAGGTTAGCTTGGAGGTGAACCTGAACTTAAGGAGGAATCATGTGCAGTTGAGTAGAAGAGATACCTTCCAGATAAAGGAAAACTCCGAAGAGAAGGCCCAGGAGAAATGGAGGTGACTTGTTGGGGGATGGGGGTGGGACTGGCTGGGAAATGAAGGGGCATTGAGAGCCTTGCAGTAAAGCTCAGGGTGTCTCTTTGCTAGTGTTTTAGAAGTTTGGCCCTAGGTAGCTGTGCATTGATGGGCAGGCAAGAGCCTGCCGGCACCTCCAGCTCTCCTGCTCAGCCCTACAAGCCATGCTGTCATTGTTCACCTCTCGGAAGGCTGTTTCTGGCAAATGGCTGCCTCTCCCCTTGGGCCTGTGTCACTTCTGTTTCTCTGCCGCTAGCTCGGTGTAACGTGAGGGAGGAATGACCCCTCATTTCTCCAGCCATGAGTCCTGCCCTTTTTTTTTTGTCTTGCTCCCAGCCCAGCACCAGGGAGGCTGTAGTCCATGCTCTGGACAGGCTTGCCGCCAGCTGACAGGTGGGAGATGGGGCTTCCTGTGGAGGAAAAATGGCCTTGGTTCTCCCCCACATACCACAGCTAGGTGCTAAATGGTGAAGGTGCTGTGGGAAGTAAAAATGTAAAAAAAAAACAACAACAAACCAAAACAAAAAACCAAAAAAACCAAAACTGTTTAGCAGCTTTGAGAATGACAACCTACAAATTCTCTTCTCCTCACTCCTTGAGTTTTTGTTTTTCTGTTCTCTTTCCGTCAGTGCAACCCCAAGCTATTCTGCTCCCACCTGGGAACTTGTGGCTTATTGAAACCTTTGAAAATAAAGACACCAGGCTGCTCCTAGGGGCAGAACATAGTGGCATATTTGGTTTGGATTTTTTTTTT
>ML101462.1:0-12183 GCA_003697995.1 Taxidea taxus jeffersonii | reverse complement strand
CGAGTTTTTCTCAGTGGTTCACCATACTGTACTCAAGCAGCAAAATGAACAAACAGGTAACTTCTCCCTGAAGTCTCCTAAATTAATGCTGAACAAAGACCACTGAAGCAGAAAATAAGAGCAGGTCTGCATGAAGGATTCTTAGTTAGAGTACTGGAAAAAAAGTCTGGTGACCCAGCAGTTTCTTCACGATGGGGTTGTGGAGGATGTGATAGGCCCTGTGGGACTGAGAGAAGAGAATAGACACCAGTGGTTGATGGTAGAGCCAACTAAAGAAAAAAATGGAATCATTGTTTCAAAAGAAAGAAAACCACAATATGAAAACTGAAAGAGGAAAAAAAATTAAAATATTTTTCCTCTGGTGGGCAAAGCTTAATTAGAACCAAGTCTGAACTTTTGAGTGTACCTTAGTTGGTGATTCCGAGTAAGAAAAAAATAGACTTCGTTTAAACTTCTAAAAGAATTTCTCCGTTGTGATCCTGAAACAGAAAGCCAAAAAGAAAAGAAGAAGTCATGTGTGTGTAACACCCACAGGACAACGGGAACGGGTAGCCAGTAATAAAACAACCGATGTAACTGTGAGGACTCTAGTGTCTTCGGGATGAACAGCTGCCTAGAAATTCAGCTTCCAGTGAGGGAAAAAAAGAAATCTACTCATTAAATTGTGTACAAGATGCCACAGTCCACAGTGTTCAGATGGTCTGTCATCCTGGAGGGTTAGCCATGGATAAGGTGAACTCTGCTTAAAATTTTGATTTTGTTCCCCATCACAACATGCATTTGAGCTGATTTTATGTAGCTTTATGTGAGATAGAAGTATTCTGCTTATAAGTAACGTGTCAGTGACAGATAATTAGGACCCAGCCTGGGTCTGTGTTCCTTAGAGAAGTGAACAGAAGCTGAGTGTTTTGAGTAGAACTTGGTGAAAGGAGAAAGGCAGAAGTTAAGTTTCCTATTACTTATACTTGGCTTTTATAAACTTTTACTTCTTAGCTTCTAAATTATATATATATATATATATATGCATATATGTATATATATACATACACATATATGTGTATATACACACATTTATAAATATGAAATATAAAATATAAAAAATACATATGTATATATATATAACAAGGATAGAATTCAATGTCCAACACCATTTACACATTTACAATGTGAAACATTAAGATGTTTCACATTGTAAAATCTCTGGGATATTGAAACTAGAGAATTGATTCATTTTTTTCTCTCTCATAATTTAAAGTTTTTGGTTACAACCGATAAATCTACACCCCACCAATTCTTCCCAATAAATTCTTTTGGTTTTCTTATTTTTTGCATCGGTTTCTTTTTTATTTTCTATGTGCTGTTTGATACATACAAATGAGAATACGTTTTATATGTAAGAGAACACAATTTTAAAATGAGCGATAAAATCAATACTCAACCTGGGAGCCAGAATTATTGCATTTCTCTGTGTTCTTCATTCCCTAGCTCCCTCAAAAGATAGTCGCTGCCTTGAATTTTGTGTTTAGCTTGTACTACTTATGAAAAACACAACTTTATTGCATAGGTACATATTTCTACATAAAACATTATTAGTTTAACTTTCAATCTATGTAATAATTGAAGCATACTCTCTTTAATGTCCTAGATTTTTTCACCGTATATTTCTTCTTGGAGAGTTGCCCCTGTTGTGTGTAGCGGTGGGATATTCCTTTTCACTACCTTCAATTCTCAACCCAGGCGTGGACCATAGGGTGTACATTTTTCTGTTGAATATTTTTGTTCTTGGTTGATTTTGTTTTTCATTATGAACAGTTCTTCCCTAAACATTTTTGAATCGTTCTTGTATTTCACACTTAAAAATATTTCTTAAGGCATACACCTCGCATTGGAAATGTGTTATTCTAGTATATGTGGATATCTGACTTCAAGGATGATTCCGTATTGTTTTCCCATGGGGTTGTATCTACTTAGGCCTTTCTCAAGAGGATTTACGACCTCCAGTTCATTTCTGTACTTTCAACACTTTTCAGATTTTTAAAAAAAGTTTTTATATTATTTATTTGAGAGAGAGTGAGAGTGTGTGTGTATGTGTGTGTGTGTGCGTGCGCACGCACAGGAGCTGGAGGGAGGGGCAGAGGGAGAGAGAAGAGCAGATTCCTTTGCTGAGCAGGGAACCTGACATGGGGTTGATCCCAGGCCCCTATGATCATGACCTGAACCGAAGGCAGATGCTTAACTGACTGAGCCACCAAGACCACCCCAGTATTTTCAGATTTCTTAATTTTGGATATGTAATAGGTGTAAAATTGTACCTCAGTGTTATTTTAATTTGTATTTTCTGATTACTGATGCAAGTGAGCAAAAAATTATATCTATATATAATTTATATGATTTTACTATGGATAATCATGCATATTATGTATAAAATTATATGCCTTTTTATTCATATATTTTGCAAATTTTACATTAGATTGTTAGTTTTAAATATTTTTCTCATATGGCTTGGCATATTATACTTGCGTAATGAGCAGGATGATTCCTGAGCAGGTTCAAAATGGTCTTGACACAAGGGCAATGGCTTGGGGCTTCTGTGTTGCTTAGGGTGTGAGCCAAGCTGAGCTCCACCGCTCCCCAGGCTCTGTGTGTGTGAACTTCCCACCCACTTGTGGGGCAGGAGGAAGTGGTGGAGCGGGTTTGAAGGCTGCCAGCAGGAAAGCATCAGATAGAGTCAGATGCACCAGTACAGGTCACGAGGTGGAACCCTGCTTCATGGGTCCCCGTGGTATGCCGCCTGTCTCAGTGCTCATCGTGGAGTAGCTTTCCTTTCTTGCACTGGCTGATGCCGCCTCTGTTCTGTGTCACAGTTCCTAGAAGACATGGTCTGTTTCTCGTAACTTAATTTTTTTTTCATTGGTCATTGTTTCCATCTTTGTCCCATAGTATTCATTATTTTGTCAATAATAATAAATGTTGCTAGTGGGTAGGGCACGTTTCCTCTCATATTTTTCCTTCTTCAGGGAAACTTACAAGTAGTAAGTACCTCACTTACTATTTGTCCTTACTCTTTCATATACATTTTAAGTCAGCATGTTAAAAGTTGAATGAAAAAAGTGTTTTTTTTTTCTTTTAAAAGAATTGCATCAAATCTGGGAATCGGTTTTAGAGAAACTGCCATAAGTACAGTATTAAGATATCCCATCTATTACTATAGCATTGTTCTCCATCTATGTTCATTTACCTTAAGGTCTTTAAATAAACTTTATTGCCATTTTTGCATAAAAATTGACTACAGCATGTCACAATGTATAGGTACATCAAAACATCATGTTGTAGACTTCTAATATATTACAGTTTTATTGTGAGTTGTACTTCAATAAAGCTGAGAAAAATGTTGAATTTCTTTAAAGTTATGGGTAGAGACGCCCGGGTGGCCCAGTGGGTTAAGCCTCTGCTTTCGGCTCAGGTCATGATCTCAGGGTCCTGGGATCAGGCCCCGCATCGGGCTCTCTGCTCGGCAGGGACCCTGCTTTCCCCTCTTTCTCTCTTCCTGCCTCTTGTGATCTCTCTCTCTGTCAAATAAATAAATAAAATCTTAAAAAAAATAAAATAAATAAAAATAAAATTATGGTTAAACTGAAGTTAATGAACCTAAAATGAAATAGATTTGACCTATAGCTTTTAGAGAAAATAGTTTATTTTTCTATAAGGTTATTATTTCATTTAAATTTCATATTTATTGACAAAAAGTCAATTGCAATATTCTCCTACTATCTTTTAAATTTCTCTTGTAATTTTTGTCTGTTTTTATGTCTAATATTTATTGTGATGTCTCTTTTTTCCTCAGTCTATTTTCTTAGACTTTAAAAATGTGTTTTCATGGTTACTTTCCATTTTAATATTTATTTTCTGTTTCAGGATGTATACTCTAAAATGACCAATGTCATCGTTCTTTGTTTTTTATCCTTCCTCCAACTTTTTAAGTTTGCTTATTTTATTTCCCTTCTAACTTACATTTTCATCTAATACTGTAGTTTTTGTTTCTAAACCCCGCACATTAAATGCATTAGATACTCACATGTTTGATTTACAAACATGTTAATACATTATTTTCTCCTGCTTCTTTTATCTCCTAATTTTCTGGTGTCATTGTCTTTAGACTTTAGAGGCTCCTTTAGTGAAGGTCCCTTTGCTGTCAACTATCTTGGTTGTTTTTTTATTTCTTTTTTATTCTGAAAACAAGCTCACTTTATTGTCAATTATGAAAAATATTTTCTGGTCAGATTGTCATTTTTCTGAAAAAAAAAAATCACTTTAAGGATAGTTTCACTTCCTTCTTGCTTTAATCTTTGGTGTTGGAAAATTGGTGATTTTTAAGTAATGGTCTTTTTTCAAGCCTGAAAGGAAGAAACTGTGCTTCTGGTCAGATTCTGGGATATCAAGGCTTGAAGCTACTTAGTCCACTCAGAGAGTAATGCTCAGGATTATGCAGTTCAGCTTCTTCACCTTGTCCCTGGCTCAGGAGAACTGTTGACTACAGTAGGGCTGTGTCTCCTGTCCTCACCGTGCCAGCTCCGGGTTCACGGTGGCATTGGTATATTTGGATGCATTCATTGATCTTATTTTTGATAACTTGTTTTTTGTTCTGTTTTGTTTATCCTTAGCGTATTTTTTCTTTCCTTCCCACATGACTGTAATAGGAAGTATGATTTATCCTTGCTTTTTAACATAAGATCTAGTTGTTTAGTGTTTTAGATCATCTCAGAGTATCTCCTTCTCCATATTGCCAGAAGCAGATATCTTCTGTTTGACCCAAACCTTTGGCCTAAAAATAAGTAGTAGTTTAACTAGTGTTGGTTTTGTTTTTGTTTTTGTTTTTTTGAAATGCCATGTTTGGGTAATTGGGTATAATCTTCGCTGAGGAAAAGCTGTAAGCGTAAATTTTCCCATTTAGCCTGCTATTTTTCAACCAAACGAAACGTTTCTGTAATACATGCCAACTAACAATTTTCATTGCGGCTTACATTGTCCCGTAGTTCATAGTCCGCCAGCTATATCCTGTAGGCTAATTCTAGGTGCGCCCTGTTTTTGTGAATAAGGTTTTATTATAAAACACTCAGAGCATTTACATATTATGTATGGACTGCTGTGGATTTGAGTGTCTGCAACAGAAAGCATATGTCCCCCACAGCCTGTAATATTTAATATTTGACCCTTTATGGAAAACTTTTTATCATCCCCTTCATTCTATGGGACTAAACACAAAATTGCACATACCTAATATTGCTTCATTTAAGATATTTTCAGGGGCGCCTGGGTGGCTCAGTGGGTTAAAGCCTCTGCCTTTGGCTTGGCTCATGGTCCCGGGATCCTGGGATCGAGCCCTGCATTGGGCTCTCTGCTTAGCGGGGAGCCTGCTTTCCTCTCTCTCTCTCTGCCTGCCTCTCTGCCTACTTGTGATCGTTGTCTGTCAAATAAATAAGTAAAATCTTTAAAAATATATATATATTTTCAGTTGCAAGCACCAGAACCTCACTTCGTGATACTCCCAGACTTCATGAATTGATCATTTTGGCAGTGCATCAATGTTATTAAAGACAGAGGTTCTTTACTTTTTGTCCCCCTGAATCATCCCCTCCCTAGTGCACTAGTTTTATGTGTTCTGCTTTACCTGTTCTTGGTAGTAAGATGGTGGCTAGATGACCGCAGAGACCATACAGGAGATCATTTCCTGGCATTAATTTTCGTAGTGAGGAAATCTCTCTCTGAACCAGTTTCCCTGCACATGTCCCTTCAGCTCTAGAATAGCATTATGTGTTCCTGCTTGCACCAACCGCTGGCCAAGAGAGTGGAGTTACTGTGATTAAGGAAGAAGTAAGATTTCTGCTGCAATAATGGTGGGAAACAAACATGCCCATATTTCAGTGACTTCTGCTCTGAATCTTTCTCATGCACAGGACCGCAGGTCAGATGATAATGGCTTTTACTTCAGGGTGCATGTGGGTTAGGGTACGGTCCTTTGCATGGTATGTCATTTTGGAGCCACTGGCCGATGGGTGTGTGCTTTTCTACTGGTGGCAGTGGAGCCTCCAGGAAGTGCATCCAAACCAGGTAGGCGCCTTCAAGGCGCCTGCTAATGCCTGGTACGCATGAGGCCTGCTGTCCTTCACTAGCGGGACATGTCACACAGACAAGCTTAAGGTCAGTGTGGGGAGAAGATATCACTTTCTCAGGGGGGAACTTTGCAAAGTCCCACAGTGAAGGGTGTGATTATATAATCCTGTTATTGGGATAGGGTCAGGAACTGAGAGGAATAATCCAGTCTTCACCATTAACTCAGATCAACAGTATTTAACTTTTGGAGGGGGGGGGGGCGCGCGGAGATCAAACTCCCAGAACTATTATCCCTACTTCATGTGAACACAAAACAAGGGTTTTATTTTTAAAAATAATCAAAGAATAGGCATTTCTTTATTCTTCCAGGCTCAATGTTCTATCTGCTATTGAATATTTCCAGTAAACTGAGAAAATACAAGGGAGTGGCTTTAACTATATCACAAATGGAACTGGCCTTAAAGTAGGAAATAGATATAAAATACTCAATATATTCTCCATGCTAAATAGCATTTACTGGTAAGAAAGCTCACAGAGCTCTGAATTGGTTGTTTTTCTTTCCTCAGTCAGCAAAGGGGGTCGGCCACACTCCTATCTCCTGTTCTTCTTAGTGAGAAACATCAGCTTAAAATCTTTCCACTTGTCATGATGTAGAGACTCCTCTGTCCCATTATTGTCATTATTCTTGCTTAAAAGCGGCACCAATCTTTTTTCTTGTGCACGATGTTTCAGACACCACCTTTCTCCCTGCTTTTGACAAACTTTACAAGTGATACAAAAAAAAAAATGAATTTTTTGGTATTAGTTACTTACTGCTCCTTGTTTTCCTGATTGGATCATACGGCACAAGAAATGATTTCTCGTGTCACAGGGCACTGAGAATACGTATAACAGCCTCCTTCCTTAGAAGTGAGTTGACACGCCATTCTTTTAAATTTGTATCATAAATCTTAAAACTTCGTTCATAATACACCTTTTTATAAAAACCCATCCTCCAATTACAGAGATAAGGAAGGGGTTTTTTCCCAACTGTCTCCGGTTCATCAGCCTGTCTTTGGGGTATGCCTCTGTCCTCGTTACACGTGGGCCACAAGCCATGAGCACAGGCTGGATGAGCAGTGAGGCCCATGGTGAGTGGCAGGTCCTTGAAGCATGAGCTATACTGGAGGGACCAGGGTGGGACATGAGGAGGACAGCTTTTTTTTTTTTTTTTAAGGATTTATTTATTTATTTACTTGACAGAGATCACAAGCAGGCAGAGAGAAAGGAGGAAGCAGGCTCCCCGCCGAGCAGAGAGCCCGATGCGGGGCTCGATCCCAGGACCCCGGGATCATGACCTGAGCTGAAGGCAGAGGCTTTAACCCACTGAGCCAGCCAGGCGCCCCGAGGAGGACCGCTTTATGGAGCAGCGTGCTAGGCTCCAGGGAGCAGTGTAAACCGGAAAGTGGCACGAAAGGACAGCACACAGAAAATTACCGAGAAAGACGGATGGGATGTCCAAAAACCAAGAAGAAATGTGTAAAATTATTAGTGTGAGGGAAATGCTAGATGGAGTCCTCGAGGAAAAAAATAAGTAATAAACAGCATGTGTAAGAGCTAAAACAATAGCTAGAAATCCCGGTGTGGAAGGCAGGCCGGTCCTTGGCCGCAGCGGCTCAAGCTAGAGCAAACTTCCTAACTACGGAGTACCAGCTTAGCCGAGAGGCTAGACTCACACGTCGTGCTTCAGGGTCACGAGTGACACTCTGGAGGCTTGGCGAGGGGAATATTGTTTTCTATTTTCATGGGGACATTTTTGCGTTGCTCTGCCCAGGTGAATTCACTGCTCGCATCGGACGCAGGGAAATGTCAGACAACGGTGTACATTCCGAATCGGGATTTTTAAAGATATTTATGCTTTCTAAGTTATTTATACCTAGGCTCTGCTCAACTGTTCTCAGTACGGCTCTGTGGTAGATCAGGTTTTCAACTGAAACTTAAAAGCACGTTATTTCCGCTGAGGGCCTGTGGCCGTTCAAGTATCCGTGTGTGGCCACAGCCCTGGCCAGAATAGACACACTCAGAAATCCACATGGACCGAAACAGCATAGGGAAAGCCAACAAACACGACGCCGATTTCAGGGGCGGAAAGTCGCTGGGTCGGTGGTCTCACTGCTTGTCCATAGCAGAGCTATGTCCGGATTACATCAGAGCTATTCATCTGGCTTAAGGCGTGCATTAGTTCATTAGGGTTGTGGGACAAGGTACAATCAACTGGGCAACTCAAACCGGAGGCACTGTCTCATGGTTCTGACTGCAAGAGGGCAGAGATCAAAGTGTCAGCGGGGTTGTTTCCTTCTGCGGACTTTGATGGACAGCCTAGTCCATTCCCTGCTTGTGGTGTTTGCTGGCCGGGAGGCACGTTCCTTGGCTTGTAGAGACATCACTCCCGTGTCTGCCTTCATCTTCACCTTATGTTCTCTGTGCACATGTCTCTGCGCACAGATTTCCCCTTTTATAAGGACATCAGTCATACTGGGGTTGGGCCTAATCTAAAGACCTCACTTTAACTTGAAAACATGTAAATGCTATGCTATATCCAAATAAAAGCACATTCTGAGATACTGGGGGAGAGGAGTGGAGCATATCTTCTTTGGGGTGGGGGGTACACAGATCCACTCATACGGGTGCAGTAGACCGAGGAGTGAGTCCAGGAATCAAATGTAATGCATGTTGCTTAGACATCATTCCCACTGACTGTGTTTTGATGGGGATAAAATTGAGGTAATGAAGAGAGAACAAACTTGGCCAAGAAGGATCTTTAGAATAGCACTAGATGGGTCTTGGGTAGAAACAGGTCTTTTTGATGTGCAGTGCAATGCTTTTAAAGCTTTGTTATAAAGGCCACTAACCATTACTTACCCTTTAGATTAGTGCCTCTAAATCACTCAGTTACATAGTTGCTTTGAGTCTATGAAGAAAGCTTGTGCCTTCTCTCCGGAAGATGGCAATGAGCAGAAATGAACTCAGTGTTGCACCATTTTAAGAACCTCTTTGTACTCTACCTCTAAAATCCTTCCTCTAAATGTTTTCTTTAGTCAGATAATCTTAAATATGTTTTGGTGCCATGTAAAAGAGTTTCAAATGGTCTAAAATAGCAAAGATATTATGTTGCCTTTAGGCTATTAAAAAATGCACATTCACCCAGGGTGGAAATTCCCACTTCTGGATTTCTTACTTAACCCAGGGGTAGCAGGGGAAGGAAAGAGGCTTTTTTTAGGAACACGATTTCCATCACTCGTCACATCCTACAACTTTAAGAGTCAGGGATGCAGCTCATGTATGGTTCTGCATTGACACACTGTAGAAATACTAATATGTAGGTAACAAACTAAAGCAAAAATAAGGTTTTTTACGTTTTCTTGCACACGGTGGATTATGTTGTCCAAAGTCCATAGTTATTTTAGTGAGATGCACATTAAGTGTTAAACTATATATAAACTAATGTTTCAAAGTAGGAAAGAACACCAGTAGAGTCATTCAGACACATGGGTGTTACATCTGGAGTTGTATTAAAATTTAACGGTTTTGGCTGCCTTGCTCTGGCTTGGAGCCTTGGCGCCATCCTGATGTGATAGCTCTCATCTGCCGTGTTCCTCTGCAGGATCTTCTCTGTGTCGGAAGCCTGGGGTAAGCAATGTAGGGCCTCCTGAAAGCTGCGTGCTGGGCCCGGACTCCTTCCAAATCCTAGCATGTCAATATGCTCTCGCAAACGTCCAGGCTCCAGGGCTTCCATTGTTATCATAGCAGCAGTGATCCTAACAAAGCCTTCCGAACAAGGCGTTCCCTTTTCAGGGTTTTCCCCTTTCCAAATGGCTTCTTCCAATTAATAAAAGAATTGAGAACCCCATTCCCTGATGCCTCCTGTGACCTCTCTTCCTTGGAATAAATTTCTCATTCAATCCAGAGTTCCCACAAGCTCCTGGGCCCTATTTGAATGGAAATTAGGCAAAAGGCATTTGATTCTTCCTTAGATCTGTAGGTAGTGGTGAGCGTTAGATATAGAACTCCCTGATAATATTTCAGTCCTCATTTCATATCTTTTTACAGCACAACCTCTGCCACTTTTAAATTCAGAATATGGACATAATTTTGCTGGTGAAACATAGGCTTTGAGCAGGAAATTTGGATGTCTATGCCTTAGGCAATACTTTTAAACCTATCAGAGATTAAATTTAAATACGAGTACTGGCAAATGGCAATTATCATTTGAACTCAGACAAGGAGGCTGATCTGGCAGCTAATTCGGTACAGAGAAAAATTGTTCTAAACTATCCAATTTAAACAAGTAGTTCAAATAAGTAGTTCCCATCCTTAAGTGTACTCTTGAAGGCCTGTATAATTTTAACCGCCCTGACTTTGCACTTTCAGCCTTCCCCTACCCTCCCCGGAGCAGCCATATATGTACTGTACTTTGAGCTCACTCTGCCCTTTGAAAGACCAGATATGCAGAGGGCCTGTAGCCAGAGCATACACGCTAGTCCACAGCCTCTGCAACAAGCATCCTGGGAAACCACATCGTCATGCTGTAGCCATCAGCCCAGAGCCATCGGACGGTGGTCATGAATAGCCAGCTTCTCTATTTTTTTGCCCTTGCTTTTAACACAGGTTCAACCAGAGAAAGCTCAATAGGCTCTCCAAACCAATCGTGTAGGATTTTTTTTTTTTTAACATGAAAACTGTGCGCTCCCACCCATTTTTTTTTTAACCTTTTAATTTTGATAATACAAAGTGTGGAACAGAATGATAGCAAGGTTTCTTTGCCTTGTTTCTGATCTCTTCCAGCCTACAACTTTTGCCAAAATACATTGTAGACAATCTGTGAATATTTCTTAATGTTTTTTTTTAAGTACTTATATTCCCTAGGTTATAAAGAGTTTCTGAGTTTTCCAAGAGTTCCCGAGTTTTCCCATTCATGTGGCTCTCGTCTTCCCACAGCTTGGAAGAACTTGGTGGCCATAACACATCTCACTGGTATTTGAAGTGGCGGATCCTGGTTCCACTTGCCTGGTTGTCTGTGCTTATTGGTACCTTGTTCCATCTTGAATTCCTGGCTTTTGCCTGATGTTCATACATTTCCTATTGCCATGCTCTCCTGATATGGGGTCTACCGTCTCTGACAGCATCTCTCTACTGTAAGATACTTCGGGTGTCTGTGGATGGTGCTTCTCAATATTTAATGTTAGTATGACCCACCTTTGGATCTTGCTAAATTAAACATTCTAACTCAGTAGATCAGGGTTGGGTTGAATATTCTGAACTTCTCGTGGCTTCTAGCTCAGAGTACATTTTGAGGGACAAGATTTAATTTGGGTTTTTCAAACCTAGTGATTATTAAGAAAAAAATGCCTGCATACTTGGATACACACCACATATTCAGAGACACATGCATACGTGCATATATACATAAATTCATGTGTATATTGAGAGGGAACATATATGAATAATAATCATGTATATATGAATTTCTTGGACCCAGCCCAGACATATGGACAGCCCTAGACAAATCTAATCTAATGATTCCTCTGATAATAATCTAATCCTAATTACCTCTCAAGGTTTCCATCCCCAAATACTATCACCTTGGAAGTTAGGGCTTCAACATACAAGTTTTGGGGAGCACACAGTCCTGTCCATCATGATAGGAGCCCAGCACCAAACGCCAGCATTACAGAGGCCTTCATGCAACAGAGAGAAGCACATAGAACCAGAGCCCTAGGTTTGATTTCTTAACTTAGAAACTACAGAAGTAAACCAGCCGTGGTTCATTCCCTGTTTGTCTTCACCAGGGTCAGACGTTCAAGGTCAGGAGGTAGGAATGAGGATCTCCCATTGTGGTTCTACCACTCCTGGAAAACCCCAAACCAGAAACTACCCATCATGCTGCACCAGCTAAGTCACCTTATTCATGCCATTATGATCTCATCATTCCACCACAGTGAAGGAGATCCGATGAGTAGTGAGAGTAATATGCACGTGGATGAACTATCCCATATTGTAGCCTTTTCTTTCTTTCTTTCTTTTTTTTTTTTT
>RCUC01129531.1:0-22552 GCA_003697995.1 Taxidea taxus jeffersonii | reverse complement strand
GGGGGGGGTGCCTGGTACACTTACGGCAGTCAGCCTCGTCGGTGCGGTCCTCACAGTCAAAGTCCCCGTCACAGTGCCACAGCTTGAGGGCGCAGTGTCCATTCCCACAGGGGAACTCATTGGGCTCACAGGGCGGGGTGGGGCCTAGGGGACGGGGCCAGGTTCAGCCAGCAGCCCTTCCCTGGCCACTCCCCTGTCCCCCGTACCCGGCTCTCCACCGTGCCGGTCCTCACCGCAGTTGAGCTCGTCGCTGCCATCTTTGCAGTCCTCTTGCCCGTCACAGATGTAGTCTTTGGGGATGCAGTGCCCACTGTGGCAGGTGGCCTCGTGAGGCCCACAGGGCAGAGGCCTGCCTGGACTGGGGACCAGCAGCTGGGGAGTGGGCAAGCCTGGGAGCTGCTGTGGGGTGGTCGCCTCTGGCTGGGGCACTAAGGGTGGTGTCTCCACCAGAGCAGGCGGTACGGAGCTGAGCTCTGGGACCGGCTCCTCTGTGGACAGAGCCCTCCTGGTGTTGGCACAGGGTGGTGGCATGTGGCTCCTCACCCCTCGCCCCCATGCTCTGCCGGCCCTCCCCATACCTCCCTGTTGTGCACGCTGCCCATGCCCCTCCCGTATCCCTTCCCCCCTGCCTGTACCAAACCCTCCCAGCTCCTGTTAGATTTGGGGGCCAGGTGCGTGTTGGCTCCCCTGGTGTCTGTGGGCCCCTTGTGGCCCTGGATGGCCCCTCACCACAATTGAGCTCATCAGACATGTCCCTGCAGTCAGGCCTCTGGTCGCAGCGATACTCCAGGGCTATGCACTCGTTGTGGCTGTGGCAGGCAAACTCGGCCTCGGTGCAGACTCGCGAGACCTGGGGCACTGCGGGGGTAGGAGGAGAGTCAGAGGGAAGGGGGGGGGCGGGGGGGGTGTCGGCGGGGCCGAACTTGTGGGCGGCACAGGCACTGCGTGGCTGGGAGCAGGGTTGGTGCCCTGTGTCTGGCTATTTGGTTTCTGGCAGACTTCAGCGAGGCAGAGGAGCACAGGGTGGACACATCACAGCACACATGGGGCATGGGACATGTGGCGGTGGCCTCACCCATGTCTTCCAGAAACCCCACACACAGTTAACAAGCCACACGCATGCAGACGCCACATCACATGCATGCAGGCCGCAAGCCGGCCCAGGGAGGATGCGGGGAAAGGCTGAAGGGGCAGCTGTGGGCTCTGCCCGGCCATCTCGCCCTCAGCCTCCCTTCTCCTCCATCCAGGAACTCATCCAGGTACCTGGCTGGGCCTAGCTCTGGCTTACACTCTCACCTGGTGTCACTGCGGCCGCCACGGCGGCCAGAGGGGGCGGGGGTGTCTGTGCTGGAAAGGAAGGTGTGATCAGCACTTGGCCCCACCTGGGACCTGGGAGCCATGGGCTGCGGGGCCAAACCCAAATCCCTAGCTGTGGAGGCTCCCTAGAAAGTGGGGAGATGAGGGCTGGGTGCCCAGAAATCTTCAGATCTGGGGCTGGGGAATACCAAAACAGCACACTTGATCTTTAGGTGTATTCTTTGGGGTTTTGTGTGAAGAACAAGGGAGGTGATGGTTTCAATGTATTTTTTCTGATTGGGCTACCCCACAGTAGGGAAAGAGTGTGTTCAGTTCCGGGTTCCCCTGAGTCAGGGACGGTGATGTTTTGGAACTTTCCCTGGAAGAGAGACAGGGATGGAGTCAGGCTGAGAAGCAGGGCCTGTGGGGAATGAACAGGGCCTGTCTGGTCTGGGAGTCAAAACAGGAGATGGGGTGCCATGTAAAGAAACCCGGGCTGAGAGCTTGAAGGCTAGGCCTTCATATCTGAAAGCTATGTGACTGTGGCCCAGTTTCTTGATCTCTCTGAGTTTCAGTGTCTCATTTCCTCTCATCACAGGTTCTGGCAAGACTGGCACAGACATGGGGCTTAGTGTCAGTTCTGGCTTTTCCACTACTGCCTGGGTGAATGGGACAGGCCACTTGTCCTTTCTGGGCCTCAGTCCCTTAATCTCTAAAACAGGAAGACTGCCTACTTCATAGGAATGATGAAGGTTGATTGGGAAGCTGGATATGGGCCTTAACCGAGTGCCTAGCCTCCAGTTAGCATTCCACAAATGTCTGTTTTGTTATTGTTAAATGCAAAAGTGTTTGGGTCTCAAAGTACTGTATGTAGAAAGGAATTCTCACCTACTGTCAGCGTATGGAGGTCTAGAGAGAGAGTGGGAGAGCAGAAATTGGGTCTAATTGGGCACCTGTTCGAGGAAACAGGTTACAAGATGACACGGAAGCCCAGCCAGGGCTGCGTAGAGACTGATGGAGCAGACTGATGGGGTAGTGAGCTCCCTGTCCCTAGTGGTGTACATGGTACACCTAGAAGAGCCCATGGTGGGGACCCTGGAACGGGACCCTCACAAGTCTGAGACACGAGGAAGTGCCCCAGGTCCCGGGATGGGCTTACCTGTACCCAGGCGACGGAACTGGAAGCCCTGGGGGGAAGTGATGTAGGAGGCAAGGGAGCCGCTGGAAATGACCTTGTGCAGCACCTCCTGAATCTGAGCCCCGTCCGCGTTCCCTTCCGAGCCCACGTCCAGCTCCACAAAGACCCAGCCGTCCAGTTCCCTGGGGATGGGCAGGGGGAGCCAGGGAGCCGGTGAGCCTGCGGCCTCAGCTCCTCCCTCGGCCCCCAGCCTGAAGCTCAGGCCTGACCTCTTTCCCTGTCCCTGACAGCCCGGACCCAAGTGGGGCAATTTAAGGTCTAAACTGTCTCCCCAAATTCCTGAACTTGCACCAACAGAGATGCACTCCATTTGGCTTTTCTTCCTTCCCCTCCTTGTTGCCCCCACCGCCCCGGTCCCCCTCCAGCCCCCAGGGGACCCTTCTCACTTGATGAACACCACACTGACAACCTGGTCCCCAGGAATCTTCAAGTACTCCGACTCGAGCTGGAGAGCGACACAGCACCGTCAGCCTCCAGACATCTTCACCTCGTCCCAGGGCCGCCCCCCATACTTGGGGCACTCCCAGGCCCCTTCCCCTTCACCTCACCGTGTCTACCACTGCCTCGGACACCTCCCGGAACTCCTCGGAGCCCGCATCCTCCAACTGGGGGCTATAGTGGATGGAGTGGGTGAAGTTTACCAGGGCCCGGAAATAAACTGTGGAGAGGAGTGGGGTGTCACCATGAGGGGCCCGGCCTGGTAGGCGGTGGCCTCAGGCAGCTGGGCCAGTGGCAGGAAACTCAGGGATGGTCTCTAGAGGCCTCCTGCCCAGGCTGACCCCTGGGTGCCCACAGCCATGCCCAGCACTGCCCGTATGAGTACTTGTCGCAGTGGCCCTGGCAGGCCTGCCCAGGGTCAAAGCGGAGGCCTCCACCTTCCAGCGAGGGGGCTTCAACCATCAGGGAAGCAGCCTGACCCAGAAGCTAAGCGATGCTGCCAAAGAGGACCCCACCCCCACCCCCAGCGGCACAGAGGATGCTGGACAAAAAGAACTGACTTCTAGAAGAGGCTGGCCTGGCACACGGATCAGCCATGAGTGACTGAGACATGCTTCCCCACTCTTCCGTGGCTGGTTCTACTTATCCCTCAGGGCTCGGCTCAGCCATCACCTCCTCCAAGAAGACTGCTTGAATTGCCTTCCTCGCTCAACCCTGGCCACGTTAGAGAGACCTGCTCTGGGTCCCCTAGCCCCTGGGCTCCCCCCATGAGAGCACCTTCCACCCTGCCCTGCAGAGATCCTGCCCAGTGACACATGGACTATAAGGATTCATGGTGAAAACCATGGCTTCTGAGGTCAGCCACACTGCAGGCACTGACCTCACCTCTCTGAGCTTCTGTTTCCTCCTAGATCCAACAAGGATATTAATTTAATTACATTGACTGCACTGGAGAGCTGGAGGGAATGAATGACATCATGCTTGCATGCACCATCTCCCCGAGCACGTAGATACGGCGCCTGGCACAGAGCAGGTGCTAGAGGATTAGGAACTGGCATCCCCCCTTCTGTCCCCTGCTAGACCACGAACCCGAAGAGGAGCACAGCCCCGGATTGCATTCACCCCTGCATCCCCAGAGCCAGTGTAGAGCTTGGCACACAGGTGGTGCCTAAGATGTGATGGCTGAATAAATTCATATCAGATCAGTGTGGGCGTACACATACAACTGTTTCTTAAGCACCTACTATACATATATGATATGTATAAAGTCAGGTTTTAAAAAAAGATTTTATTCATTTATTTGATGGGGAGAGAGAGAGAGAGACAGTGAGAGAGGGAACACAAGCAAGGGGAGTGGGAGAGAGAGAAGCAGGATCTCCACTGAGCAGGGAGCCCAACACGGGGCTCGATCCCAGAACCCTGGGACCATGACCTGAGCCTAAGGCAGATGCTTAACATCTGAGCCACCCAGGTACCCCATGATATGTATAAAGTTTTGTTGTTGTTGTTGTTTTAAATATTTATTTATTTATTTGAGAGAGAGAAGGAGGGAAAGAGAAAGAGAGAGAAAGTACAGAGGGAGTGGGAGAGGGAGGGAGAAGCAGGCTTCCCGCTGAGCAGTGAGCCCAATGTGGGGCTGGATCCCAGGACCCTGGGATCATGACCTGAGCTGAAGGCAGACGCTTAACCCACTGAGCCAACCAGGCGCCCCTGTATAATGTTTTATACACATTTCATACAATGTTCATGAGTCCATGGAGCAGTTATAAATATGAGTTAAAATGAGCTGCGAATGAGTCATATACATACACACATAAGCACTCATGTGGTGCTCTTAGAACAGAGCCTGGCATGTAGTAGACACTGACTCGGTCTGTAACATATGCTTACTGTATACATAGACTAGTGTGTACGCGCACATATACACATAGAGTAGTGTGTACGTACACACACACACACACACACACACACACACAGTTTCTTGAGCCCCTACTATGTACAAGATATTTTAGGCATTAAATCTTATAATGTTCCTGAATTTAGGTGTTAACTATAAATGCCAAGTTAATGAGTTACAAATATCAAAATATGTGTAAATGCTTAGGACGGACCCTGGCACACAGTTGGTTCCAGATAACGTGAGCTCTTACTGTGGGGGAGGCAGTATTGTGGTTAACAGCTTAGCTGCTGGAGTAAAACTGCCACTTACAGCCCTGTGACCTCGTGTGACATGCTTCACCTCCGAGGATGAGCCTCAGTGTCCTCGAGTGTAAAATGCGCGGAATAGCAGTCCTCACCCCTGAGGGTTCTTGTGAGGATTAAGCTCAGAAACGTAAAGTACATTTATGACCGTGCTGGGTGCGTACTCGGGGCTGCCTGGGTTACTTCTAATTATTGTCTCTGGTCTTTACAACAAACCCAAGGGATGGATTTGGTTTTTTTACCTCTCATCTGAGAGAGGCATTTATTCCTTTAACAAATCTATATTGAGGGCCTACTACGTGGTTGGTGGTGTTCTCAGGGCAGAGGGTCTGGCCGTGAACTCCACATATGACCATTCCTGTCCCCACGGAGATGATTTTCTAGTGGGAGGAGAAAGGAAACAAATGAGCAAGAAATATATGGCCTCTGGGGAAAGAACTAGGACTGGGGCAAGAGGATATGCTGGGGTCAGGGTAGGGTGCTACGTTCCTGGGAGGACCAGGGAAGGACTCTCCTCAAAGGGGATCCCTGAAGGAAGAGAGTGAGCCATGGAGAAGAATCTGGGGGAAGAGCATTCTGGGCAGAGGGTACAGCAGCTGCAAAGGCCCTGAGGCAGAAGTGGCTCAGAGAGGGGACTGATGACAGGGTGAGGCCAGTAGAGCAGGGAGTAGTATTGGGTGGGCCTGACCACAAGGCCTGTTCCCTGAGCCACTGCACTCAGCCAGGCCCCCAGGTGCACATGCCCCCCAAGCAAGGACCCTCTCCCTCTGTGGCTTCAGCTAAGCAAGCCCTGGGGTGTCAGGATGGGGCAGGAGGGGACTCCTACGCCGAGGGAGGGTGCTCCTGCCCTGAAACACAGGGACCATGCTGGGCTGGGCTCCTGGGTGCTGGGTGGGTGGGGCTTTGTGGGCTGAAGCGTGGAAGCCGTGAGCTCGGCCACAGAGGCCCCTTGTGAACAGGCACAGAGGCCCATTGAGAGCCCCTCCAGCCCCTGGCCTCAGCCCCATGGCCCAGCGCGGGCGAGGAGGCCGGGCCTCTGCCCAGGAATGTGCTCGATCCTGGGGGAGGGGGACGGGGCTCCACAAAGCCCCTTTCTCCTGGGCCCTGGGAAGGGCGTGGACCCTCCAGGCTGACCCTACCCCTGCCTCCTCCCAGACCAGAGGCAGGTCAGGGCGAGCACCCTCCCTGTTCCACCCTGAACTGCCTCCTTATGACCAGGGTCTGAGGGCTGAGGGCAGAAGGTAAAGCCCTGTCTGTTCCAGGAACCAGGCCTCAGAGGTGAGGGTATTGTGAGAGAGTGCTGAAGAGGGTGGGTGTGCTCTCTGGGTGTCCACCCTGGCCAGCCATCTCCCTCCTAGCCCTCATCTTGACCCGAACCAGATGCCTCACTTGGAGCCAAGGCTGGAGGAGCAGGAGGCCAGGAGCTGCTTGTGCCCAGGTGGGGGTGGGGAACACACACGGGACTACCCCTGCCCCGGAGCAGACTCTCTCATCAACTCCCTCCTGAAAACTCCTCTGCCACACACTCAGGCCCCTGAACCCCAGCCCTGAGGGCCCCTGAGTCCCTTGGGTGGGCCCAGAATTAGCCAGTCCTGAGTGGGGTACAAGTGACCTGCAGCCTCTAGGGCCTTGTTCCCTTGGGGGGTTGCTGCACTCATCCCTGTCCTAGCAGTGCCCAGGGTGGGGGAACACTAGGGGACCCGCCCACTGTGTTTAGATGGGGCCTGGCTATGTCCTGGGCAGGGGCCTGTCCAGTGCCTCAGAGCCTTACGTGTGATAAAGTAGAGGCTGGGGAGGAAGGGGAGAGGGAGAAAACACAAGGCAGGGAGAGTGGGGGGAGGGAATGGGGAGGGAGGCAGAGGGACACTCCCAGGTCGCCCTGGCCTCACTTACTGGGAGGAGACTCCCACCAGCCACAGGAGGGTGGTCCGGGGCCTGCAGAGCAGAGAGAGTGGCCAGGAGGGACAGCAAGGGAAGGAGGGGGGACCAGAGGGAGAGATGGAGATGGGAAAAGACAGAAACAGACAGACAGGAGGAAATGACAGAGATGCAGAGAGAAAGCAGGGGAAGAATGAGAGCAAGGTTTGAGACACGGAAGGGAGAGAGGGAAAGAGAGAGATGGAGAAAGACAGGCCAAGGCAGGGGAGGAGGGGAGCAGGAGACCCAGACGGGTGTCACAGCAGGCCAGACAGGTGAGAGATGGAAAGAAACCGGGTGAGGGGAGGTGGGCGGGGGTCCCAGAAAGGGAGTGTCAGAGCGAGGGGCTGTCTGCCACGTTGGGGTACTGGCACACAAAAGGTGGGGCAGGGCCAGAGGCTGCAGGAGTGGGCTAGGGTACCATCTCAGGGGCTCAGCTTCAGGGTACGGGGCTGGGCCCCAGGCAAGGGGCATGGCCTGTGTGGCCCCATCTCTGACGGTCCTTGCTTCCCAGCACAGGGAGGACACTGCCTCGGGCAAGGCTGAAGTGAGCACACAGAGACCCTGGGAATGAGAGACCCACTTGCTGACTCCAGGCCTCAGACTCAGCCCAGCTGCCTGCACCTGCCCCAAGGGTGGCAGGCCGATGCCAGGGCCAGGCCTGAAGGGTCTGAGGCCCTGTATCTTCCTACGGATAGGACCCACTCACAAGCACAGACCTCTGCCCACCTAGTAGGCCCTGCCCAGCTGCTGTTCTCCATTCCCCACCCCTTCCCCCACTTCTGACCCCTCCTGCCCTCACAGCTGCCTCTCACGGGGGAGGAGAGCTGGTAAGGGCTCCTCAGAGCTGCGGTGGTCGACAGCCCCACAGCAGGGCCACAGACGTTTCCAAATGGAAGTAGGGACAGGACCAGGGCCTCCGCAGACAGGCCTGGCTTTAGCTAGAGGCAGCTCCCAGGCATCCTACAGCCCTAGAAGGACCTACATGGGGAAAAGCTTCAGGCAGGATCCAAGTTCCAGGGCTAGAGGTCATGGTCAGGACCAGGACATGCAGGGGCCAACCCTCCTGTCTGTATTTGCCCAGGTAGGACACCATCCTCGGGCATGCGGATGCCCCCAATGCACCAAAGGGAGGTGACCCCTTCCCTGGAGAGGCGCAGGCCCACCCCTGTGGGAGCCACTGGCTGCCATGTGGCCACATAAGCCAAGCTCCAGCCTTGGGCCCTGACCACAGAGTGCTTAGCGCTGGCTTCCAGAGAAGGCAGCAGGAACCATAAGGAGCTGCTCGGCTTTGCCATCCAATAGTTCCTTCTCTACCCAGAATGCTGGGGTTGAAAGAAGCAGGGACTCTGGGGCCCAGTGCTGGCCTGGCCCCAGCTCCACTGTGCACCAAGTGCTGGCAGGGTGAGCAGCTGATGGAGGCCTGATTCTTTTCTCTCCATCAAGCCCTGCCCTCTTCCCCAACCCAGGAACCCTTGGCTTCCCAGCAGGTGACCCAACCTAAAGGCGGCGTCCCTCCCAGGTCCAGGGTGAGGCTACTTCCACCCCTAGGTGGCCTGCCCAAATGTCCTATGCCAAAGAGCACCTCTACATGGCCAACCCTGCCCAGGGTCCCCAGCTCTGCATCCCCAAGAAGGGATCTAGGGAAGGACCCCGCAGTGGAGCTGCCCTGGGAGATGAGAATTTTCCTTTGAATGCTGCATGTCTGGCTTTCAGCACCTATTATAACCGGGCATATCCTGCCTGCAGCCCTAAGCCTTATCCCTCGGGCACAGATGCCACACAGCCCGGCCATCCCCACTCGTGGGGACCTGCCAATCATGCCACATGATTGTCACTGGGCAAGTATGAGACCACCTGCACGGCAGGCCCATGGAGCCCTTGAGGCCCTCGGCTCCCGACCCAGGACCTCTGTGGTGGGGAAGACCTGCTTTGGGGCTTCTGCAGGCAGGTGGGAGGGGGGCCTATGCCCTTAGCAACTTACCCATCTGAAAGTCCCCGCTGCCCAGGTCCCCGCTCCCCAGGCCATCTGCAAGCAGAAGAGAGGCGTGTGTGGCAACAGGCATTTGTTGGGTATCTACTGGGTGTTGGGCATGGTTCAGGGCCCTGGCACATCATGCGCCAGGTCATGAAAGCTGAGAACTGTCGCCTCCTCCCCATGCCTGGGGAGGCTGGCCGGGAAAAGTCCACTCAGAAGCCTCCATCGGAGAGGGCACGGACCAAGGCTGCACACTCTGGGGGCCTGACTGTCTGCCCACACTGGGGTGGGATGGGCCCGGTCACACTGGCCGCCAGGCGAGGCCAGGCCAGGGTGCAGTAGGGGGCAGTCACTGTCCTCTGCTGTGCCTTGTCTGCCACCTCCCTGTCGGTCCTCATCATCCTGGGCTGTGGGGAGTAGCTGTCATCCCAGGGTCACACAGGTTGTGAGCGGAGGATCTGGACGAGGCTTAGGATGCCATCATCTCTGGAGTCGCCCCTTGGGCCAGCTTCCTGGGGCCTCTCTAAGGGCCAGTGGGAAGAACCCTGCCTCCACCCCCTCACCTCTTCTGCTCCCTGACACCAGAACCTTCTGCTCACCTCCAGAGGCCTCGTCAGCCAGCAAGTCCTCATCGTCAGAGAGGTCTGAGTAGCTCCAGCCAGCCCGGCCCGCTGAGACCGTCTCTGCATCCTCGGGCAGAGACAAGCCATCATACGCCTGCAGCCTGTGGGCCACCTGCGGGAGATCACACAGTCGATGGTCACGTTCTCCAGCCCCCACCAAGCCCGGGACCCCTGCCCTCACTTCAAGAGGGGCCCAGAGTCCCACCCCAAAGCCCTGGAGTGGTTTACTCAGATGTGGTTTGACTAAGAGTCAGGCTGGGGCTGGACCACTCATTTTGACTCTGTTTCCCCAAAGCCTCATTCACCCTTAGAGGCCTCAGAGCCCAACCCTGCAAATTCACGGAGTCTGAATGAATCCTCAAATAAATAGACAACATTACAATCATTTTGGTAAGTGATGACTGACTCGTCTTCCTTCGAGAAGGTAAGGGTCATCCAGGACACAAGGCAGTAGACAGGGGGCCACGGGCAGGTAAAGGGTAACCCGGGCCAGCAAACAGGGAGGCCATGGGCAGAAAGGTGGCCAGGGTCAGGATGGATAGGACAGAGATAGAAATCAAGGGTGAGCCCACCGCAGCTGCTGTCTCTAATGACAGCTTCCCATCAGGCCATCTTGGCCACCTCTTTTGGCCTCAGTCTGGCCTCCAAAGCTCCAAGCCACAGGAAACACATTCCAGTCATGTTGGACAACTGGCTCTGGCCCTCATGGCCACACTGACAAGCTCATCTGTGCTCCCAGCAGCGGGAGCGGAGCCCAGCGGCTGGGCGGGATAGGGGCAGGACAGGCATGGTGTCAACTCTGTGTGACCTCAGGCTGATGCTGAGCCCAGCACAAGTGCTACAGAGGGCGTGCTGAGACCCTGCACCCCGCAGGCCAGAGCAGAAGGGCCCTGGCGGCCATCACACCTGCCTCTCTCAGGTCAGGGTGTGGGCAGTGAGTGCCTCTTGCCCCTCAGACAAGATCAAGATTTTCCAAGTAAGTTTTATCAGATACCATAGAGGAAAACACAAGCCGGGGGGAACCCATGGGAACCCCAGAGCCCCCAAGCACCAGCGTGCATAGATGTGATATTCTGTGGCCCTGTAATGCACATCCAGCCCCAGAGAAGCCGGTGCGAGTATCTCAGGCCCTGCCCCAGCCTTGGCCCTCCCTGGGGAACCCAACCCAGCCAGAAGGAAATGGTCTTGCTTGTGAAAGCCAGACCCACCCCTCACTGGCTAGACAAGGTGAAGGCAACAGGAAAGAGGCCCAAGGAGGAGAAGGAAAACCATGAGACGGCCAGTCTCCCTCCCTACACCCCCCAGCTTTGCCCAGCCCATGCCCCTGAAGCCTCTGGCCTTTTCTCGAGTAGTCCCTTCACTGGAATGCCCTTCCTCCCTTTGTTTATCGGGCTAAGTTACCCTCCAAAATTCAGCTCACCATCACCTTCTCTAACTGCTCAGTAAGAAAAAGGAATGCATTACTGATATTCACAGCAACACAGCCGAACTCAGTCACACATGAGGAAAGATATCAGACACAGAAGGCGACATTCTGTGGGACTCCACTTACATGCAACTCTAGCGGGGGAATGGTCTAACCTACAGTGACAGGTCACTAGTTGCCTGGGACCAGAGGTGGGGCAGGCTGACCGGGTAAGGACACAAGGGAAACTTTTGGAGTGCCAGTTCTCTGGGGACATACATCTTGTGATTGAACTGTACACTTAAAGTGGGTACATTTTATTGCATGTAATTTGCACCTCAAGAAAGATGACAAAAATAAATAAAATAAAATTTAAACAAAAATTCAAAAAAGACAGCTTCTTCTAGGAGGCTTTGTCCTGACCCTTGGCCTTCACAGTCCCCTCTGTGACCACACTGGGTTCTGGGCACTCCTGAGCTCACACTCTAATCACCTGTATCTCTACTAGAATGGAAACATCCCGAAGGCAGGGACCCCATGTTCAATAACTAGTTGAATGAATGAATGAATGAATGAATGAGTGAGTGAGTGAGTGAATGGTCAAAAATGTCCTCACCTATCAAGTCTAGCTGCTTCCCAAACTGGACTTGCTTTGGAGGCACTACCTTCTCCCATGCAGTCTACACACAGTCTCTCTTCCTAGGCTGGGAGCAACTTGGGGGCAGGGTCATCTGGTCACCTTTGTACCCACTGCGCTACCAAGCCTTGTGCAAAGTCTGCACTGCCCATGACTTACCCCCTCTCATGGCCTAGAGCCTCTTCCCCTCTAGTCTGGAGGGCAAACCCCTCCTCCTGTTCCTTTTCCTTCCCCACCCTTTCTCTGGACAAATGCCTATCCCCCTCCTAGGTGGCCAGCAGATTTTTCGCCCATGCCTAGACAGGGTCTGTATCCAGGAATGAACTTTAGAACCTCCAGGAGCTGGTGAGAAGTAGATTCCGGGGCTCCTTCTCATCCAGGAGGGAGGGATGGAGTGGTGTGTGTGCAGAGAACTCTGACTCACTGGCTAAGAACCACAAGATCAATCCCCACGAGGGGTTCTCCCTCCTTCCCTGGCTGCGGGTAGAGGGCAATGTTCCCAGTGGGTGGGAGGGGGGTTCAGAGCAGACATTGACTGACCTAAGGGCTGTGTGAGGCTAAGACTGGCATAGGGGTACAGACACTGGGCAGAAGCGGTGAGAGGGGGAGGCTTAGAGATGTCCCACCTGGGGAGGGCTCTCCCTCTGTGTCATTGCCACACCTTCCCCCTCCCTGTGCAAGCCAGGCTATGGAGGTGTGTGCATGAGGCGAGAGATTCCTGGCACCCCCTAGACACTGCTGTCTGGGAAGGGAAACTCTGGTGGTGAGCAAGGTCCAGAGTTTCTCCCAGGCCCGGAGCTGGGGGGGCGGGGGGGGGCGGTGTCGGGACCAGAGAGGAAATAGCAAAGTGAGATTTGACTTGGAAAAAATGTCAGGAACACACATCTGCAGTGAGAGGAGTAAGAGAATCCAAAGCGTGTTGGGCCCGGATAGAAGCCATCCCACCCCAGGGACTCCAGGGAACAGGCCCTTCCACATGCCAGCCTGCCCTTGCTTGTGGCCCCCTCCCCAGGGCCCGAGATTCTGGGGTCAGATCAGGGCCTGCAGCGAGGGCCAACCCAGCAAGAGCAGAGGCTTCATTTGTGAAAAGCTAAAGATCAAAAGGTTCTAGCAGCTGTATTTCACATCTGGGAGGACAGCAGGAGCCAGACCAGAAAGAGGCTCCCGGAAAGAGCCCAAAGGAGCCTGAGACTTGACCATAGAAGGGAACTTGGATTCAGATCTGGAAAGTCTGGGGTCTACTTGGGAACACAAAGAGCTAACATTTATTGATTACTTACTATACACCAGGCACTCCTTTAAGGATGTTTATACACGTGAACCCAGGTTATAGGTGTTAAACAGACCACCGTAGGGATGGGGACACGGAGCAGTCAGGTTATCTACTTGGAAATCTAGCAGGTGGCAGAGCTGGGATTTGACCTCTGGTGGTTTGGTTCCAATGTTTAAGCTTTTGCCGGAAGTAACTGAGGTCACTGAGAGTGACTCCGCAAAACCTTTCAACCACAGTGCTGTTTCACAGTCTACAGAGCATTTCCTCCATCTCAGTGTCACTGGACCTTGACAATGACCCCTGAGGTGGCTGAGCAGGTGTGAAAGGCCCCCTTTCACAGAGGAGGGAACAACACCTCACTTTCCCGTGTAACTTGCCCAGGTGAGTGGCAGGCAGAGCCAGGACAGACCCAGGACCTCTGGATTCTGCATCTGTTGATCAGCAAAGAGGCAGGGCTGAGGCTGGGCCTCCAGGTTGGCCTTGAGGTCTAAGCAGGGGGCAGGGCCAGGACATCCAGGGCTGGCTGGTTCCCATCCCCAACCCAACCAGCTCCCAGGATGGCCCATGGGACACCTGAGCTGCCAGTAGTCTAACGTCCCAAGGAGGGCCACTGGTGGCTCCAAGGTCAAAGGCAGAAATAGAACCCAGGTTTCCTGCCCTGCAGCCCATCTCCGGCAATGAGAAAGCCCAGCTTCCTCCCAGAGGAACCCAGTACTCAGGCAGGCGTTGGAGCCGGATGGCGGGGCCGGAGAGGAGGGGTCCAGAAGGCAGACCTGGGCCAGAGAGGAAGGAGCCAAGCAGAGAGGGGGATTTTCCAGACCTGGCAGGTTCCTGGTGGGGGAAGTGGAAGCAGCTGACTCATACAAGCCAAGGCCAAAGGACTGTTTTAGTGTGCTGGGAACAATTGCTTGGAGCAGGGGTGTGGGCACGGTGGGCCCCCCGTGGGGGGTGGGAGAAGGGGGGACCCGGACAGGCGGGGAACTTCTGGGAGACAGCTCCCTGAGGCTGGGCTGTGTCCAGGCCTTCCTGGTGGGGATGAGGGTATACACGGGGCTCCGGGTCCAGAGACCCTTTGGGACAAGGGACAAAGGCTGGACCTTCCTCTCCTGGCTTGAGTGAGGATGCGGACAGATCCAAGGCTGGCTGGGAAGAACTCAGCGTGGAGGGGAAAGGGGGAGCCTTTAGAGAGGAGCACAGAAGGTAGAGGTCTGGGGTACAGGGGAGGTGCAGCTACAGATACAGGATATGGGGTCTGGGATGTTTTTCAAGGAGTCCTTAAATGAGGGTTGTGGGCCTTGCAAAGGGTACATGTGTGGATAAGAGTTTCTGGTGCTGCTAACATCAAGGAAGGCAGCGGCACAGGGAGGAGGTGACAACAGGAATGGGCCAGCTCCATCGAGGGCTTTCTCTGGCCGGTCCCCAGCCTCAGCACAGCATGGACCACCTTGGTGAATCCTCGCAGCAACCAGGGCAGGGCCAGCGCTGCTGGGCCGTGATCTCTTGTCTGCAGTAAGGGAAATCCAAAGAGCTCTGAAAACTCAGAGTGTTTTCTTTTTTAAAATGAGTTTATAACAAGTGCATTCAGTGCCAAGTCCTGACCCGAACTGACAGGAAGCTATTAACATCCTATTTACTCCACTCGGGGTGAGGAGCTGTAGGTTTTGCTGCAGCAACGTGACCATGTTTCATGACAGGGCGTTGCCCCAGACTCCACTTGAGTGTTCTCACGGCTTCTGCGCAACCTTTCTCCTATCTAGAAACTTCTGAATTCCAAAGTGCCTCTGAATCCCCGGGTTTTGGGTGCATGATCATTTCCATTTGGCAGATGAGCAAAGGGAGGCTTGCAGAGGATCACTACGTAAAGGAAACTGAAGGCATGCGAGGCACTCAGCTTGATGCCCTGTATACAGTAAGAGCTCAGTAAGTGCTAGAATGAGTACCATGCAAGGGGCAGAGTAGAGGTGAGGGGTGAGTATGGACAAGAAGTGATGCATGGCAGCGCGGGGCATGGGCTCAGGCCCAGGCTCAGCTTCCAGGTCTGGGATGGGGGGAAGGCCCCCACCTAAGCTCCAGGCTGGCTGGTGGGGTGGCACCCAGGCTGCGGGTGATAACGCAGCTTGGGGCCGAAGCTCGAGTTATCTGCTGGCTCCAAGGTGGACCCTGGGATGACAGCAGGCTTGGGGCTGCTCTGGAGAATTATTCACGGATGACTTGGACAGCCCACCCATCGCCCCCTCCCCATGGCCCAGGCCTGGGCTGAGCCCACCACCACCCCCGCAGCTGGGCAGGAAGGTCTGAGCACCGCAGTCCCCAGGGTGGCTGCAGCTGCCCAAGGCAAGGCTCCAGGCATCTGGGCTGGAGTGAGCTCACCACATCGAAATCCAGAGACTGTGAGGGGGCGGGGGGACAAGCGAGCCCCTGCCTGCACACCTGCCTTCTGCCAGCACAGGCCCTGCCTCAGTGTCCTTCCCCCCATCTGGGGCCCCTGGGTCTTCAGGAAAGGACACGCACCTGGAGAAGTTCCCTCTCCCCCTCTGTTACAATATAGGCTCCCAGGTCACTTCACAACCCGTGCTCCCTGGCTCTGCGACAGCCCCCCAGATACAGGGTCAAGGTGCCCTGCCCCACCCCCAGACTGCCCAGTGCCCTGTCTATGGGCAGCAGACAGCAAAGGGGAAGGAATCTGTCGGGGCAGCACTTTGTCCTGCAAACTGCCAGGGGCTGGTGAGCCCGACACAAAGGCCAAAAGGCCTTTAATCCCCTGGCAGGCTAAGAGGGGCGCCGGGCCGGAAACGAGGTGGCCACAGCCTCTTCTGGCATGCCTACCCTGCCCGTGCCACACGGGAGGCCTGCCAGCTTCCCACACTCAGGCTCCCAAGGTGCAGGACTTTTGCCAGCCAGTTGGCTGGGAAGAACCATGATCCCGCCCCCCACCCCCAAATAAGGAGGATGGCGGAGGCACAGCAAGGGCTCCAGGGCGCAGGTGCCAAGATAAGGATTTCACAGGGCTTATCTCCTGCAAACGCACAGCCTCCTCAAGCAGGTACCGGCTCCTCCACCACCCACCACTGTCCCCAATTTACAGATAAGGAAAAAAGCTCAGAGAAGTGAAGTCACCTACCCAAGGTCACACAGCTAAGGCAGGGGGAATCTGGTTCAAAAGCAGGGCCCCTTCTTCTGTACTCTGCTAGCCTAGAGGCCCAGCAGTCAGCAGGCCCCTATTTCCCACATCAAGGCCCGCAACCTGCCAAGCCTACATTCCAGCCAGGGCCGCGTAGGAGCATGGAGGGGCTAGTCAGGGCCTTCACCAGAGAACAAGGACGCGGGAATGCGGAACTCTGGGCTCTCTCGTGCCAGCTCTGCCCCAGACTCACCATGTGGCCTTGGACAAGCCCCTCGGCACCCTTCCCTTCTCTGTTGATGTGAACAGAAGGAGCAGGAGGGCAGTGATGTTCACCTGTTTTGAGCACTGCTGCATCTTCAAGACAGAAGATACGTACTAGGTGCTCAATTAACATCCGTGCACACAGACAGAGTGAATGAATGAACCAGCGAACCTGCCCAACTGTCCCCAGGTGAGGATTAGCCCTTCTGACAGAAGAAGAAAATGATGTTCAGAAAGAGAAAGTAAGGGCTTGCTCGAGATCACACAGCAAGAGCCACATTGCCTCAGTTCCCCAACACTAAAGTAGAGGCCACAACACCCAGTCCCAAGGGAAAAGGGGGCCCAGATACCATGCTCCCCGAAACAGAGAACACTCCCTCCATGCCTCAGGTTCCTCGGTGGTGAAACAGGTATAAGAAAGAACGCTCTGGGGGCACCTGGGTGGCTCAGTGGGTTAAAGCCTCTGCCTTCGGCTCAGGTCATGATCTCAGGGTCCTGGGATCGAGCCCTACATCGGGCTCTCTGCTCAGGGGAGCCTGTTCCCCCTCCCCCCTCTCTGCCTGCCTCTCTGCCTACTTGTGATTTCTGTCTGTCAAAAAAAAAAAAAAAGATAGAATGCTCTGCCTGGTTTGCCTCCTGCCCAGGGCTGCTGGAAGAGGCAAGTGGAATGGGCGGGGGGGCCTGCTCTGGGAAGGCTGGCAGGAGAACTCTGCACTTCACACGGCCCCTGCCTTTAAGGTCCCTCTGCATGGAGCTGGGGTTACGGCCAGACAGGGCTGCCACCACCACAGCCCAAGCAAGAGACACGGCCGGTGGGGCAGAGGGTGGGCTCTGCTCGGCAACCCAGATTCCAGGCCGCCTCGGCCACTTCCTAGCTGGGTGGCCTCAGCTTTCCCCCATAAAAAAAAAAAAAAAAAAGGATAATCAATCCATCCTGCCCTATAAGGTTCAACTCAAGTCCCTTGGAGCTTTATTTCTTGAGCACCTACTATATGCTGGGTCCTGGGGATAAAACTGGGACATAAAGAGACACAGACCTCTGTGTTCCTAAGGGAGATACAGCATTAAACCAAGTGATGAGGACATGGTGTGGGAAGGGCTCTACAGAGGAAGGACAGGGGGCAGGGAGGGCCCAGAGGAGGGTCTCCTCACTGACCAAGGCAGGTGGGAGTTTGGGAAAGGTTTCCCAGGGGACAGGACAATTCAGCTGGATCTGAAAGATGGCCTCACCTAAGTAGGGTGGAGAAGGGGCAGAATGCGTGTGTACCAGGCAGAAGAAGAGCACATGTCCCACATAGAGGTTGCAGCAAGTGCAAAGGCCCAGAGGTGGGAGAGGGAACAGCACGGTTAAGGGACCAGCCCGTTTAGGAACTGTCAAGGAACAGTATTCCTTGACTACGCTGGTGTCATGGTGTTAGTCACAGAGCCCAAGTCCCTCAGTCCCTCCAGAGTCCCTGCACTCTCCTCCTGCCCCACAGACACCCCAAGAGCAGGCCTTCTCCCAGCGCTGACTGAGCTGCCTGTTAGCGTAGAGGAAAGCAGCAGAAAGTCACCGTAGAGGAAAGCAGCAGAAAGTCACCGGGAAATGCTCCCCGCCCCCCCCCACCCCGCACCCAAGAGCAGGTGCCGCCTCGGTGGTGGGGGAGGCAAGTGGGAATGGCTTCCAGGCCCGGCCGCCCAGCAAGAAGGTCCCCAGGGCTTGAACATTATCTGCCAAGCACCGCTGGTGCCAACAGTGCCGGCGGTGTTCACGTGCCCACCTCCTGCCTGCAGCCCAGCCTAGTTCTCAGATTCTCTGGCACCTCGGAATGTCGGAGTGTCTGTGGGCCTTTAAGGCCCCACCAACCTGTCTGGGCCAGCCTATTCTCTCTGGGGTCGCTGCCCACAGATGTCATGAATGAAGCCCCTAGCACAGTGCCAGGCTTATGGGAGGATTGGGGAGGGAGGGAAAGTTCCACAAATTTGTGTTGAAATGAGACACTACAATAAGGACCACCTCTTGAACCTACTGGGTCAGGCCTTTCCATTACTCTTGATTCTCCAAAGGATGAGAAGAAATGCCTTTATTATGGGTAACCAGGTCCTGTGTGACCTACACACACACACATACACACACACACACACACACACACCCCTACACACACCTCTCCACCCTCATCTCCTGCTGTGCTCTCCCCACTCCCTGCTACACTTAACTCAATGGGTCTCAAACACACCTAACTCTCTCTGTCTCAGGGCCTTTGCACTTGCTACATTCTCTACCTGGAACACCGCCCCCAGGTGTGCCCACTCCTCCTCTTCCTCTCGTTTCTGCTCACATGTCACCTTTACAGAGGCCCAGACCACATCCCAGGTCCAGAATCTACCAGTCAGCTCTCTGTCACTTCCCTTGCCCTATTTCATAGCACCTCACCACCTACATTCTACCTGTGTTTACATGTTTACCTGTTTATCATCTGTCACCCCCACCAGAACATCAGCTCCCCGAAGGCAGTGACTTTGTCCATATCCCCAGTACCTACAATTACCCAGCACCGAGTGGCTGCTCACTAGCTCTTTTTAAGTTAACGAATGGATGGAGTTTATAAATGAAGAGACTGAGTCTCAGGAAGACGGCTTACCCAGAGTCACAGAGCTGGAAGAGCCAAGGCCGGGAGCCAGACCCCTCCCTGGCTCCCAACCAGGAACACTGTACTCCCGGAGCCCTCCTCCTGCCATCTCTGACCCCGGAGGCCTTCTGGCCAGGGGGCCCATTTCTGAGAGAACAAGACTCTGCCCTTGGTCAGTGAGCAGAGACCTGCTCCCTGCCCAGACCAGCATCCCAGGGGGCAGTTGAGGGTCTCAGAGGCCAGCAGGGCCACAGCTCCAGCTCGAGGGCCTTCCACGAGGCCAGCCGGGCTGCCAGGCCTCAGGGACTCTGGTCCTGCTCACTCCTCTGGCCATCAGCAACAGGAAAAAACAGGCTGGAATGGCTGCTCTTTGCGGCCAAGGAGGCCAGCTCCTGCTGCCCCCCAGGGCTTTCCTCATCTGCTTTCTGGAGGGGGAGGAAGGGGCCAGCAGGGCTGAGCCCATGACTGAAGACAGGCCTGAGGCGGAGGGGGGCGGGCAACAGAGCTGGAAATAAAAGGAAGGGCCCCTTCCTTCCTTTTGAAGTGCCCCTGTCCCCTTTCCTCATGACTAATGTCCATTCCAAGGCACAGTAACTCTGCACATATGTCACTGCGGGAGGGTCCTGCAGACAAACCTATCCGGGAAAGGCTAGTTACACAAAGCTGGGCTGGTTCCCTGAGTCCTCAGGGTCCTGAGCACCCTGAATAGGGAAGGGGGTGACTATTTACTGTTTCCCAAGCTTGCTTAACTTGGAACCCTTTCCTCATGCTCATGGGACTAGGGTTCCACAGAGCACATACTGGGAGCCACCCACACCAAACTGATCCCTTTCCCTCAGTGAGGCTTTGGATGTAAGATACGGCCTACCACCTCCACAGGGCTTTTGAAAAGGGAACTCTTGAAGACAGAAAGTCCCGAGGCCCCATGCAATGAAGGGTTGATAGAGGAAAGGCAGGCCAGGTGACAGGAAGTGGGGTATGTTCTCTCCTTGGGGAGAAACACTGTCAGAGTCTAAGAAAAGAGAGATGAGATGGAACCTGCCCCTTTCCTCCTTGGCCATCAGCCTGCCCTCTCAGGAGATGAGTGAGTCCTGTTTGAGGTGATACACAGAGGGTGGCCCCGTGTCGGGTCGCTCCTAGTCCCCTAGGACCATGCAGAAGGTCAGAGGATCCCTGTGCCCACGAAAGACGGGGAGCTGAGTTTTCTAAGGGGAAGTTTAGCTGCTGGGCTCTTCCAGGGGGCAGAGCGGGCCAGGAGGGACCGAGAAAGGGCTTCCGGCTCAGCCCACTGGGGTAAGCCCCTTCCCCTCTCCAGGCCTCAAGTTCCCTCTGTCAAATGATGAAGCTGGCCTAGATCACTGCTTTCCAGTCTTGGGACTCAGCAGCCTTGGGGGCCACCTCAGAAAGTGGGTTGCCCTGGTTGGAGGGACAGAGAATGTGGGTCCCCACTCCCAAATACTTGCTTCAGTGAAAACATACCCACCCTTTCCCATTTTATATGACGATCTTCTTTCTGCATATCTAGTGTAGCCCCTGGTTAGCTGAGAGCAGGTCCCTTGACCCCTCTGTGCCTCTGTTCCTCATCTGTAAAATGGGCACAAAAGTTCATATTAACAGTGTCTACCTCATGGGACTGTTGTAAGGATGAGATTAAAAAATATCAAATGCTACAAATAGCACTAGCCCGTGGCAAATGTCCTGTGTTTGCTGTTATTAATCAAAATATTGCAGGATTTAACCAAAATACTATTATTTTGATTGGCATAAGGATTTCGCTGCTCAATAAGTTTGAAAGCTCTCAATGTAGATGATTCCAAAGCTTCCTTCTGGCTTTGACATTTTAGGACACTGACATCCTGAAATCTTAGGTAGAATTCTAGGCTATGACCTCCACCAGCAAAGAGGGAGGGGCTGGCAGAGGAAATCACAAAGTGAGAACCAAGCCTTAAGCATCGGGCTGCAGGGGACTGCCCAGAACGGGGTCACCGTCATCACCATCATCACCTCCCTCTTCCAGAAAAACTCAAAGCAGCCTACAAAGACGCATCCAGAACGGTAAGAGAATGAACTACACGTACATAAGAGAAGCTCACAAAAGCAGACGGGCACTCTGGAGTGCAGTGAGTAGATAGAGAATACATGCCGAGTTCTGGAGGTCTGGGAAAGCAACCATTCATTTGGCTCTGAGCTTTCCAGTGGCCAATGGGAGAAAGGAAACCTGACCAGTCCCTGGACTCTGTGTCCCAGTGAGGTCAAAATAAACCCGTTGCTTAGAGGAAGCACAACTATTCCTGATACTGAGAGCAGGGAACGTCCCAAGGGCAAGGATTTTCTGGCACTCTTCTTTGCCCTTGCCAGTGGGGCTGGCATCCCATAGGGGTCCACTGACCGTGACCCATTGAGGCTGGAGTCTGGGGCAGAGGCTATAGCCACCAAAGATCTGGGAGGCTGGAATGGCCGTCCAGAGTGTGCCCCCCAGCATCCCTGGCCCTGGGCAGGATTACCCATCCCTCCCCAAACCTGAACACAACCAGTGCCCAAAATAGCCAGAGCACCAGAGGGTGCCAAGAGGCCCCAGGCAGGGGACATGGCTAGGCCTGCCCACAGTGGAGGGCCCAGTGGGCCAATGCACACACATCCCTGGCACACAAAGGAGCACCTTCACTCAGGCACACAGCCCTCCCTGGGAGTCCCCCACCCACGGAGCTCCCCCACCAGCCAGCACGTTGCTCACGCAGAACCAGGCAATGCTCCGCCCTTCTCTCCTGCAGGCTTTCTTGCAGGAGCCAAATGGAAAAGTCTTCCAAGAAACACCAGCCCTACCATATAGGGAATACGTCCTCCTGCTCCAGGATCAGCCTCCCCTCAGCATCCTCCACAGTCCCCCAGCTGCAGGCCAAGACAATGGGGGCTATTCTGGGCTGCATGGGGGTATTTAAAGCTCTGGCTGGGCCTCTTCCCTGGGGAACAAGAGGCCTTGACCTAGGCAAGACCTTCCTGAAATTGTTGCTGCCCAGACTGTTGTAGCTGCATCCCAACATTTCCTGCCAGTCCTTGAGGCCCTGAGGGAGGCAGTGCAAGTGCTGCCTCCTCCAGGAAGCCCTCAGGGCCACGGCCCAAGACCCACGGGAGAGCTGGGTCCTGGGCTCTGCTTTGCCACTGGTCTCAGTCCATTTTCTCATCTGAAAACATGGCTAATACAGCAGTGTGTATACAAGAGCTTGGCGGCTTCTGTGGTTAAGATGAAGCTGTGTCTCCCCAGCCCTGCGTGGGACAGAATGTAAGCAGGGACGGGGATTCTGTTTATTTTGTCACTGCTCTTTTTCTAGCACCTGGCACACAGTAGGTACCAAATAAATATTTATTAACTGATGTAAGTACTTGTGGAATGCGTCTGGAGCCCCCAGAGAGCCATAACACTGCCAGATCTCATTTTGGGTCCTTAGAACACTCTAGGATTTAGGCTAAGTACTTAACATTGATTGTCTCATGTGATTTTTCAATAATCCCAAGAGGCAGATCCTATTCTTATTTTATAAGCAAGAACATGAGCATTCTACTACAAGTGGTTAAGGAGTTTGCCTGGAAGGA